>JAQQSW010011080.1:0-12844 GCA_028646575.1 Pseudocheirus occidentalis
ATCTATTTTCCAGGTCCGTGGTTTTTTCAAGGAGATATTTCACATTGCTTTCTATTTGTTCATTTCGTTGTAACTGTTTAATGGTGTCATGGTTTCTCATAAAGTCATTAGCTTCTACTTGCTCCACTCTAATTCTGAAGGAATTATTCTCTTCAGAATGCATTTGAGATTCTTTTTCCATCTGGGAAATTCGACTTTTTAAGGCATTCTTCTCCTCATTGGCTTTTTGGGCCACTTTTGCCATTTGAGTTAATCTATTTTTTAAATGTTTTCTTCAGTCAGGTTGTTGACTCTGTTTTCATGATTTTCTTGCATCGTTCTCATTTCTCTTCCCAATTTTTTCTCCACTTGTCTTGTTTGTTTTTCAAAGTCCTTTTTAAGTCAATCTATAGCTTGTAGGCAATCTTCATGATTCTTGGAGGCATTTGGTGTGGGAGTTCTGACTGTTGTCTTCCTCCCCTTCCATGCTTTGATCCTTTTTGTCCCCCCAAAAAAGGATTCTAGAGTTTTATTGCTGTTCTTACTTTGCTTCCTTTTCCTCATGTTGGCCAGTCAATTAATTGCTAGATTTTTTTTTAGCTCTATGGAACTCTGCTTCCATTGAGGAAAGCTCTGTCCCAAATGGCTGGGGTTTTCACAGCTGTTGGAGTTATTAGGGGGTTGCTGAAGCCCCCACCAGCTTTGGCTCACTGAAAGTGCACCCCAGGACCACCACCCAAGACCACGATCTGGATCCAGGCCGCTCAATGCAAGAGCCCTTGACCCAGATCAATAGTCTCGGCCCCCCTGCAATTGGCAGGCCAGGAGCTCTGAAGCAGCCCAGTGGTGGTCCTAGCTTGAATTCCAGGGGCAGCTAGGTGGCACAGTGAATAGAGCACCAGCCCTGGAGTCAGGAGGACCTGAGTTCAAATCTGGCCTCAGATACTTAACACAAAAACTAGCCGTGTGACCTTGGGCAAGTCACTTAACCCCAACTGCCCTCCAAAAAGCAAAAAAATAAACAAATAAAGCTTGCATTCCACTGACCTTTCTCTAAGACTTATTTTTCCTGGCTTGATAAATGTGGAGATTGTTCCAGTTGCTACAGATCTGCTCTCCAGTAGACTCAAGCTGTAGTTTAGCTCCTCCCGACCACCCTGGGGTCTAGCCCCAGTTTTGGTTTTCATGCTGAGCTGGCCTCAGCTCCCAGGCTGCCGTGAGGAGCTCCTCCTACCACGCTGCCTTCAGCAAGAGATGTGTTTTCTGTATTTTTGTGAGTTTGGGAGCCCTAAAATTTGTTTAGAGTTGTATTTTATGGGTATTTAGGGTGGACATGTGGGAGCTGCAGAACTTTGCTCCTTCTACGTTGCCATCTTGGCCCCACCTCTACTTGGCAGATTTCTAATTTCACAAAGTATCACTTCATTGTTTCCTGGCCATTACATCACCAAGTCACTGTTAGATCTGATCACCTGAAAGGATTTGGACACCCCAGCCCACTGTACCCCATTTGCAGAGGACACCACCAATTTTCACATCATCCTCCATTGGTCCTCAGCTATTGTGGACATGGTTTTTAATGGTTTCTATAATGCCATGCACAGATTTCCAGAAGAATGTTTCTGTAAACAGATTTTAAGATTTTGATTACAAAGTATAGTGAACACTCTATTCCAAAACAAATTAGAGCAAAACATTCACAGAAAATCAAGGTACAAAATTCACAGTGTTACAACTTATCACAGATAATCAAAATACAGCATTCACAACAACTTATCACAGAAAATGGCCACATAGTTTCCACTACAGTAGTCACAAAGTTTTGAAAAAGAACAATCATTTAGTAACTTAAGCATTCACAAAATCCTTAATTCAATCACAAAGTACAATATTCAAAGTTCTCCACTCATGGGGCACACTAAGTTAACTCAAGCAGTCACTTATTCAGTCATCAATCACTAAGTACAATCATTTATTTAATCAATCATTCAGTGTATCAACAATGCAGTATTCACAGTGCCTACAGTAATTATAAGTGTGCTGATATGGTTTTTAATCACAAAATATAACAGGCTCTCTACATGAGAAATATAGCTATAATATTTATTTAAATATCAAAAAACTGAGTCCCAAAATCAGAAAGTCAAAGCCAACACAGTAGTTATGAATTCTCAAGCCTTCAAAACAGGACAGGCTACCTCAGGCAAAGATCCTCCTCTCCTCACTCACGACTACTACTCAGCATCCAGGGAGCTTGCTCCCAGCAGCTCTGGCTCCCCACAGTTCCCATCCCTGGCAGTCCTCAGCAGGAGTCCTTAGCAGAGCTTCTGGCAGGCTCAAAGAAAAAGAGTTTGCACCACAACTATAGCCGCTGCCACTGCTGCTGCTTCCAGTCACCTCAGCATGGACACTAGCTTGGTTCTGGCTTTCTCTTGCTCCACCCCTTCCTGCTACATCAACAAATTTGAGGCGCAAATCTAAGTATCACTACATTCAGTCAACTCAATCATTCAATCATCCTTCATCATTCACTATTCAGTTATCACAAAATACATAGACCCTCACCCCTAGGTCACTAATAAATCTATAATTTCTCAGTCAGAATGCAGTATCCAAGTAAAGTCTTTCAGTTTGACTTGGGGTGGTTTCTAAGATTCTCTAGATCACCTTCCATGGTCCCACACCCTACCTGGATTCAGCAAACTGTCACCTGGGTTCAAAGGCAGACAGCTCTCAGGTCCTTGTCCAGCTTTCTGTGCAGTTCCTGCACCACATTGGAGCTCACAGTGTCCAGTCCATCTCAAATCCTTCAAAGTCTCTGTTACTGAGAAGTCAAGGTTTAACAAGGTCACAAACAAAGTCTTAAATCTTTCACAGTCATGGTTCAGCTGGCCCTTGGACTCAGCAGAATTTTCAGCTGGTTCCCAGAATTAAAATCACTCCATCCAGGTTTTCAAACTCAAAATCATTCTCTTCTGCCCGGGGGAGGCTTTCCTCTTCAGCCTCCCTGCCTCCTCTTCAATGTCCTGGTGGCAGCAGCTTCTGCCTCCCTGTAGTTTGCTCCAAGATCTGTATCTCCCTCTCTGGGGCTTTTCCTTATATACAGTATTACCCCTCCCTGTTCAGTGCCTTTCTGTTACATCAGAAACAGGGGGTCATACCTTCTGTTTCTTTAATATAAGCTTGATTAATTTGCTAAGTCCTAAGTACCTGTTACCTTTGCCAATACAAAGGGATCTTCAAACTCACATTTCATTACCGTTACAATTTCCTAGGAGTCTGGTGCCAGGATAGTCTTCTGGGAGACTGGGTTTCAGACATTAAAATAGCTTCTGGGAATCCTAGTTGTGGGAGGAAATGCGGGGTCATGATTTATATGGAAATTTTTGGTTAATACCTCGTCCTTTCTGGATAATTGGGAGCCTGGAATTTGAATATCTACCATCAAAAGGGCCAGGATTAGCAGTGGAAATCTGATGATGCAAATGACTATTTGGATAATATTTATTAATACCTAAACGCTCCTTTGACTAAAAGGAAAAATTTCACAGATAGCCTCCTTTCTTAGGATCATTCAGTTTTCATTACCTTTGTACCACTTTTTCTCCAGTACTATGCAGAATGGGACCGAGTCTGGAAATATTATTTGCTATTTTTAATGTTACTTAGCACCTTCAGGTATTATGCCTCATTGAACAATGAAATAGATTTCTTAAATAACAGTTTCAATTATTGCCTCCCACATTTGCTAAATGGACTGACTTCCTTCTGGAGGAATGCCCACAATTCATCAGTGCTTCTTCCTAAAGAGGGGTGCCTTTTCATCCTGGAACCTGTTTAATTCTGGTTTTGTAGGAATCCATGAGCTGCTACTAGAAGTCCTACAGGACAGTCATAAGAAAGTGTTTTGTCAAGCTGTTGATACAAAGCTGGTAGACTCTATGTAACAAGATTTTTTTTATAAATGAATTTGTGTTTTATTAATCACAACAGCTGTGTACATACATTTAAAAAATAATAAAGCCCACTTGTATGAAACATTATGTATGCAGTCTATAGAAGGCAGGTTTGCCTTCTTATTCTACCGAGTCATGCTGCATATTTTGCCAAAGCTAACTAGAGATCTAATTGACAATGTTTGGTGAACACATGAATTAGTGAACTCTTTGCCGTAATTCTGTAACGCCCACAAGGTATTAGGACCTACAGCTTGAAAGTGAATGGCCTGGATGGTGTCTTAATTCTCTTGTAAGGTTAAATCCAACAAATCAATGATCCCATATCCCCCCCTCACCCTGCTTTCTTTTTTTTTTTTTGCTTTTTTGGAGGGCAGTTGGGGTTAAGTGACTTGCCCAAGGTCACACGGCTAGTTTTTTGTGTTAAGTGTCTGAGGCCGGATCCGAACTCAGGTACTCCTGACTCCAGGGCCGGTGCTCTATTCACTGTGCCACCTAGCCGCCCCCTCACCCCGCTTTCTTGACTTAACCTACTCATGGCTTTGTCATGAAAGTGATTTTCCTAAATATTTCTTATTATTCAGTCATTGTGATCCCATTTGGGTTTTTCTTGGAAGAATTATTGGAATAGTTTGTCATTCCTTCTCCAGCTGTTTTTACAAATGAGGCAAATGGAATTAAGTGATTTTTCCAGAGTCACACAGCTAGGATGAATCTGAGGCTGGATTTAAACTTAGGTCTTCCTGATTACAGATCTGTGAGGGCAGCACTACCTGCTTCACCTAGATACTTGCCTGTTTGGGGGTAAAAAAGCTAGATCCTTTCTTCTTTTAATCACCATTGTAGGGATCTGCAGAATTTTTTCCCCAATAAATTAATTAATTTATTTTCTTGTTTCCAGCGTTCATTTCCAAGAGATTTTGATTTACAGATTTTCTCCCCATCTTTCCCCTATCCATCACCTCAAAATAGCCATACCACTATATAGCCCCTCCCCCAATCCACTCTCTCCTATGTCCTCCCCCATTGCCCCTCTGACTTTCTGGTATGGCAAGATGGATCTCCCTACCCCAGTGCCTGTATATCTTATTTCTCAGTTGCATGTAAATAATAATAATAATAAAAAATGTTTTAAACATTTGATTATATAACTTTAAGTTCTATATTCTTTCTCTTCTTCCCTTGTCACCCACCCCCACTGGAAGGACAAGCAATTCAAGACAGGCTATAGATGTGTAATTAGGCAGGACATCTCCACAGTGGATATATTGTGAGAGATTGATTATATGTACCTCCTTCCTATCCCACCCAATCCTTGTTCTATTGTCTACCCTGTCTCTGTCCCTTTACAGAAGTGTGTATTTCCAGCAACCCTCCCCTCCCCTCCATCTTCCCACCACTCATCCCCATCCCCTCTACTCTCCTGTGTGGCAAGATACCTAGTTTAGAGTTTGTCATTCCTTCCCTAAGCCAAATTCAATGAGAATAAGGTTGACTCTTCCCCTTTTGTCTTCCTGTTCTACCCCTCCATTGTAACAATTATCCCTTGTCTCTTCTATCTGAAAGGATTGGCCCCATTCTGTCTTTCCCTGTCTCCTCTCATTCTAATCCTCTCCCATCTCAGAATTTCACCTTTTAAAGTGTCATCCCTTTGTATTCAATTGATCCTGTGCCCTCCATGTAAACATATATACAAATACTCAGATATATGTTCATATGCAAATATAAACCCTCCTATATAGACATATGTGTATGTATATGTATAGATATAGATATAGATTTGTATACCCTTCACCTATCCTCATACTGAGATAAATATCACAAGTTACAATGATTATTTTTCATGTTGGCATGTAAATAATTCAACTTGGATAAGTTCGTTATGATTTCTTTTCCATGTTTACCTTCTCATGCTTCTTGTATGAGTGCCAAATTTTCTTTTCAGTTCTGGTTTTTTCAGCAAGAATGTCTGAAAGTCCTCCACCTCACTGAATGACCATATTTACATTATATACAATTTTGCCGGGTAGCTGATTCTTGGTTTTAATCCTAGCTCCATTGATCTCCAGAATATCATATTTCAGGCCTTTGACCCCTTAATGTAGAAGCTGCTAGATCCTGGGTTATTCTAATTGTGTTTCTATAGTATTAAAATTGTTTCTTCTTGGCAGCTTGTAATATTTTCTCCTTGATCTAGGGACTCCGGAACCTAGCTATAACATTCCTAGGAGTTTTCTTTCGGGGATCTTTTTTAAGAGGTGATTGGTGAATTCTTTCAAGTTCTATTTTGCCCTCTGGTTCTAAAATATCAGGGCAATTTTCCTTGAGAATTTCTTGGAGGATGATTTCTGAGTTCATTTTTGGTCACGGCTTTCAGGTAGTCCAACAATTTTTAAATTGTCTTTTCTGGATCTATTTTCTAGGTCAGTGTTTTTTTTCAAGGAGATATTTAACACTGGCTTCTATTTTTATTTGTTTGGATCTGTTTAATAGTATCTTGATTTCTCATGCTCATTTGTTTCCATTTGCGCCACTCTAATTCTGAAGGAATTATTCTCTTCAAAAAGCTTTTGAGATTCTTTTTCCATCTGGAAAATTTGACTTTTTAAGGCATTCTTCTCTTCATTGGCTTTTTGGGCCTCTTTTGCCATTTCAGTTAATCTATTTTTAAGGTGTTATTTTCTTCAGTCAGGTTGTTGACTCTCTTTTCATGAGTTTCTTGCATCATTCTCATTTCTCTTCCCAATTTTCCTCCACTTCTCTTATTTAGTTTTCAAAATCCTTCTTAAGTTGCTCTATGGATCGTAGGCAGTCTACATGTTTCTTGGAAGCATTTGGTGTGGGAGTTCTGATGGTGTTGTCTTCTGCCCATTCTATGCTTTCATCCTTTTTGTCCCCATAAAAGGAATCTAAAATTCAATAGCTGTTTTTACTTTGCTTCCTTTTCCTGGTCATTTTGCCAGTGGATTGCTTGTCTTTTTAGCTCTGTGGAACTCTGCTTCCAGAGGGGAAAATTCTGTCCCAAATTGCTGGGGTTTTTACAGGTACCAGAGCTATTAGGAGGCCACTGCAGCCCCCACCAGCTTTGACTCACTGAAAACTGCCCCCAGGACCATGACCAAATACTGCAGTACCGATGCAGGCCACTCAACACAAAAGCACTTAGCCCCTGAATGATTCACTTGGCCCTGCTGAAGTCTGCAGGCTGGGAGCTTCTGAAGCAGCAACGTGGAAGCAGCTGTAGGGCCGCCGCTTGTGCTTCTTCCTTGCCTTAGAGGCAATTTGGTCAGACCACTGTTCTCCCCCAAATTTAGCTGAGTTCCACTGGCCTTTCACTTAGTCCTTATTTCTTGTGGCTTGATAAGTCTGGCAATTGCCACAGCTGCCACTGATCCCCTATCCTGAAGGCTCCAGCTGTGGCTCATCCTGGCCACCCTGGGGCCAAGCCACAGTTTCAGGCTGTGCTGGTTTGGGCTCCCAGTGTGCTCTGATGAGCCCTTCCTGCCAAGCTTCCTTTAATAATAAATGTGTCCCTCTGGATCCCTAAAATTTGGTTAGAGTCATATTTTATTGGTATTTGAGGTGGTTATGTGGTTGCTGCAGAGTTTTCCTGCTTCTATGCCACCATCTTAGCTCCGCCCCCTATGTAACAAGACTTTAACTAAATACAGAAATTGTATTGATTCCTTTAACTTGACTGTGCTTATTTGTTACAAGGCTTTGCTTTATTTCTGTCTCTTGCTTTATAATTTAAGAACTTGGTGAGGAGGGCTAGCAATACTGATGGCAATGGAGGTGCTAAAACATTTTTAAATAGAAAGAAGGAAATTCAGAAAGAAACACAGAAAAGCATGACATTTTGAAAGTACCATGGAATTTATTATTTTAAACGAGCTATTTGAAATAGATATTCAGGGTTTTATATATAATTTTTCTGGACTGTTGTATTTATTGGAAAGGAGAGGGTCTTTTAGCTCAAAATGTTTAAAAAGTCATTCTTTATCATTATGACTGTTGTATAAATGGCAAGCATATCAGTCAGAGTTCACAACATACAGTGAAAACTATTGAAGTACCTGGAATATAGATAGCATCATTTGCTGATGACTAGTAAGACTGTATCTCCCCAAAATCAGGGTTGACTGTAGGGCCCTGAAATAGGACCTTTTTACCACAGTCATGGTCAGCTACCACCTCTGGGAAATTCTGTAGACCTACCAGAATAAGTACAGATTAGGTAAGTAAGCCAACCCAGAGGGAGACAGAAAAGGGGAACATATATCCTCCATGGATTCTATGGGCCACACTTTCTCCTTGAGTGAGCTAGTTCAGTGCTGAGAAGAAAATTCAGTGCTGAGAAGAAAATTTAGGTCTTTGAAGCTAAGACATTATCCATCTCCATGGGGTGTATTGTGGTGATCAATTAGAGAATATCTCTATGGGAAAAGACCTGGAAATCTATGCCAGTCAATAAATATATTTTTTTAGATATTTGAATTTAGTTTTCTTTGTCTCTCTCACATTGACTTAGTCTCTACAGAGACCAATTAATTCTGTTAAATTTAACAGAAGTTAAATTTAAGGATAGTATGCACCCAGCCTAAAATAATTTATAAATTAAAATACATATTGGTACAAACACTCCAAGTCTCTGAAATCTGGAATTTTGGGGTGATACATTTAGCTCTTTTAAAAATATTCCAAATGAGAGAAGATGCATTCCTCAACCCTAATGGAATACAATTTTTGTTTGAAATATTTCTTGTGTGATTTGTAAGATAGTCTTAGAATTGTAATGTGTTTCCTTTTTCAGTGTTGTTATTATATTTATATTTGATGCTATGCATTTCTCTTGATTTGGCTGACCTATTTTTTATTAGAAAAGAAACTTCATTAAAAAGGCATTTAAATAAAAAATTCTGGACTAGAATAACAACATCCTTTTTTTCTCAGATCTGGAGATTAGTAGAGAAGCAGTTCATTTCCTGCTTCAAAAGGCCTCCTCATTAGTATGGATGACTTTCTTGTAGTTAGGATGTCTGGTTAGAATTGCTGATCAAGAATTATCTTAGACACTTTATTATTGACTTCATATTAGCTTTTACTCTTTTTCTATTTTCTAGGCCATATTCAACCCTCCTTATAAATTCTGGCTCCTCAAATCCTGATTAATGTAAATGTTCTCTATTATTATTTTAGCAGAATAAGCAAAGGTGATCAAGAAAGGAGAGTCTAATATAGAAGCAGGAGTAGAGGAAAAAGCAAGAACTTAAGACATCATCAAAGGCATTATCTAAATTAAAGTTTCTGCAAACTTCTTTCTATAAGTTAACGAAATGGAAACTGACCTAGAATTGTGCTCTGTTGTAGCTGTAACATAGCCTCCTGATTTATCTGCAATTTTTTCCAGCCATGTTTCTGGTTGTAAGGTGAGTTAAGCCTGTATTTCCCCACTTGTTTCCTTTCCCATCCCCTCTTCCTAAACACACACACACACACACACACACACACACACATCTTGCCACTATGAAAGTTTTTATAAGAAAAATTTTCTAATCAGGACTGATTAATTTCCTAATAAATTAATATATTTCTCTGCCAGGCTCAATGGCCAATGCAGCCATGGCAGAGAGAGCTGGCTTCCATTGTATCTTCTGTGACCATAGAAAAATTGTAAGTGACAACAATGTCTAATTCTCACAGATTTACTAGGAATGATGTTTGAGAAGAAATGGTCAGTTTTAAGAGCACAAGCTAAATCTCCAGGGCTAGCAGGTAAAGAAATGTATAGTTAGTCCAAGATACCAAACCTGGTATAGCATAAAAAAGTTAAAATATATATGATATTTGAAACTGTGAGAATAATTCCCACATGTGGTCCTTCAATGAGCCATTCACTGTGAATGTCTAAATATCCAGATATCTAACGCTCAAACTTTTCTTTTCCCTAGAGTCATATGTGTTGATGGCTAACACACAAATTCATTCCTCTGCAATAGCAAGGGTATACATTTCAAATCACAGCATAAATTAAGTTTATATTATACTTATGAATGTCTCTGCAAACTCTGCTTATAGCAATACAATTGTTTCCATAGTAACTAATGGACTTACTAAGAGAAAAGAGTACACAGGAATTTTCCCTCAAAACTTAAAAATTAAACTAAATAAAGCCTGAATATATCCTGTTCAAGCCCAAATGATGCTACCACTATAGCTCTGGCCTTTAGAAAAGAAAAATGATTTCCCTATTCCACTTCTCGGCTGGTATCCCATCAGGGATTGAAAATGGAAGCCACTAAATACCAGGTTTACACTCTTGAGGAAAACAATAGTTGTGTAGAAAACATCAAAATAAAAGATATCATGAAAACTTATCATCAAAGAAATGATCACATGGAATACTGTAATTTTCATTGTCCTTGTATTTTCTTTAGTAAGACTTGGATAATTTTCTTTTATAGTTCAGTTAACCCAAATCTTGTATTAAACACTGTAATCACTAAGTTTCAGTAACACTCTCCTCCCATCCCAACACATACATCAAGAATGCCAATATCATGACAAGGTATTGCTTCCTGTAGAAACACCACTGAATTAACTTTTTTTCCCTAGGAATATAAAAAGGTTCACCTAAAAATAAATTAATTTGATCCTGAAAGTAGATTTTGGCTGTTCAGTGTGAACAAAAAAAAAAGAAAGAAATATTGACTAAATGATTATTTCAGGAGCCCCACAAAGATATACACTATTTTACAATGTCACCGTGACCAAGGAGGTTAAAAAAAGATGCAGTTCTTCTATGTATGTTAGTAAATTGTATGCTGTATACAAAGAATTGCAAAGCTAAAATGGAGATAAGACTACTGAGTCACTGATTTCCTTTCCAACTGTAGAATTTGGTGATTCTCTGAAAGTATAATTCAGGCATCTTATACCTCTCTCTGGTGGTCTTCCTCACACTGTTTCTTTTGTGTATCCTTGTACAGGAATTGTCTAATTGGTTAAATATGTATTTCAGTATTTCAATTGCTCTGTTATCTCACATATGTGCCTTAGGCTCTGGCACAATAGAAATCATCCTCAACGGTTCTTTTCTTTTACCTCTCACAAATCCTCCATATATAACTGTCCCATCACACCATAGGCCATCCTCTGCAACTTTGAACATTAACTGTGTACATTTGCAGCCCTTTTGCTGTCTCTCTCATCCCTCATTTTCAAGATATTACTGACCCATCCACTTTTCTAATCATGTATTTCCTAAGTGATTTAGTTAATGAATCCTTCTTCATGGGAGTTATCATTGTTAATATATCAGAGGCTATGATGTTGTAAGTTCACAGACATATATAATTACCAGAAGAGGATTGATATTAAAAAAGATGGTCGGACTTTTTTGTACAGTAGTAATTTGGGATGCTTAGAAGTGCTGAGGAATACTGCAATTCCAGCATGATCACTTCTTCAGTTCTGAGCTTGTAAAATATTTTTTTAAGTTTAATTAAGATAAATTTAAGCTTTAAAAATTTTCTTTTTTCAATAAAGCCATGCATATCATTGAGGAGGCTCTGTACATTTAAAAGGCTTTATGACAACAAAGGACAATAACATTTTTGTTTCTAGTAAAGGATATTTGCAAAGTACAATGAAAGAGAACAGAACATCACTGTCTCCAAAATATTGAAAAGCAATGGATTAAAAATAAAAAGCCTTTGTATTCAGAGATCCAGCCAAATCATAAGCCAAGAACATTTAGATATAAGGATGAGAGAAAGATAAGAAACAAGGATCAAATGAGCCAATACTCCAAATTTTTGAACTAACCTCTTCTTCTTAGTAAAAAATAGTGGATTCACTGCATCAAGACACTGCAACATCAATAAATATGTGCAATGTGACAATGACTCTAAAGAATATTGTAAATTTTTTTAAAGACAAAAAAGAATATTGTAAAGAGACGCCTAGCTTGATCCAAATACACATGAAAGGAATATCTTCTGTAATCAATAAAACTCTAAAGGAATCAGTTTCTTTATATATACATATATATACACATACATATATATATACACATATATAAATATACATTATATATCTACAATTAAGATTTTAAAAGAATGAATGTTATAGACAGTGCTTCCCTTCAGATGACAAAAAGAAATTGGCCTGTATCAACATATATGATTTTTTACCTATTGCTATAAAAAATCTTTCAGATTGATGACACATAGATATTTGATAGATATATTCCCCGTAAATGTATTGAAAGTAACAGGATAATTCCATAGATGATTCCATAGATGATATCCAATGGAGATCTTTATATTCATACAATTAACTAAGATGTATAGATAATGTAAAATACATTTTATTTATTTTTATTACCTTTTTGAAAGTATATGATTTAACATGACAAAGTGATAACTTGAATTCCCTTCTCAATGTCTCTCCCATGCATACATTAAAATTATACAAAATTCCATGACAGATGTCAGTCTCAAAAAACTTTGATCAAATATTTTCTGGAAATTGACATTATATGAGATGTAAATGAGGAAGGCATATGCTCCTTGAAAGTGTATGCCAGTTTCATGGAAGCAAATGAATTCCCTATTGATGAAAATGGTCTCCAAATGCTCCTATTTGGATATGACATTTTAGTAATTGCATCAAACCCTGAAACTTAGCTAGATCTTTTACTGAAACCACAGTAATGAAGGGGGGATGTTTGAAGCATTAGCATCATAAAAAAATAAGATGGATTAAAAATGCTCATTGCAATAACATGTTATAATACATATATGTGTGTGTATAAAATCTTTAGTAAAGAGTTCTTTTAATTCTTTTTTTTATTTTAATTTATTTTCTTGGTTACATCATTCATTTCCACAAGGTTTTGAGTTACA
>JAQQSW010011081.1:0-12844 GCA_028646575.1 Pseudocheirus occidentalis
CTGTCTAGACCAGCAATGTTCTGTGAATTTGGATTCAGTGAAAGGGCTCCACTGAAGGACCTCAAGGCCACAAGTTCCCCACCCCTGTTAAGAGTGAGAGATTGAATAACTTTCTGAGGATAAATAACTTTCACATAGTATGTTCCAGTGGTGAAATTTAAAACTAGATCATGTGCCCTTGATCTCCTCCCATTCTGACTCTTCTGAATCTTATTTATACAATTAACCCTTCTTCAGAGCTTCCTGTAAACATAACCAAGTCTCCCTAATCCTACAAAAAGGTATTAAAACTTCCTTTGATCTTATCAGATCCTTAAGCTATTGCCCAAAATCATTTCTCTTTTTCCTAGTAAAATTATTAGAAGTATTCTTCTATATGGTTAAATAACTCCTTCTTTTACTTATTTTTAAGTCTCTTGTCACTTGTCATCTGACTTTATCGATCATCAGAAAAACAAAACAAACCTTCCCCAAAGATGAACAGTGATCTCTTAAGTGTCAAATCTGCAAGCCTCTTTTCAATACCCATTGTTCTTGATGTCTCCAATATTTGACACTGCTTATCATTCCTCCACCCACCCCCCTTCTCTTTGGGCTTTTTTGATATCACTTTGTTCTGGTTCATTTCCTACCTATCAAGTAATATTATTGTATTGGCCTCCAGATCCTAGCTGCTATTTGTGAGTTTCTCCTAGAGCCTCACCCTTTTTCCTCTTTTCTTATCTCTGTAATCTCTCTCTCTCTCTCTTTTTTTGGTTATCTAGTCAACTTTTTAAAGTTGTGACACAGTGGATAGAGTGATGGACCTAGAGTCAGGAAGCCTCATCTTCATGAGTTTAAATCTGGTCTCAGATATTTGCTGTCTGTGTGACTGTGAGCAAGCCACTTCACCCTGTTTGCCTCAATTTCTTATCTGTAAAAAAAAAGAGCTGGAGAAGGAAATGGCAAACCACTCCATTATCTTTGCCAAGGAAACCCCAAATGAGGTAATGAAGTGTTGGACGTTATTGCAACAACTTAAAAACAACATGGATAAATCCTTGACTGATACATAATTTCAGAGGCATCTTTAGTCTGTTTCTTGAGTTTCAGTCCCACATCACCAACTACTTACTGGACATTTTCAAATCTGAAAGGGTGGCTCTGAAATTATCTTCTTTCCAATTCTATTGGTACCCCAAACCTAATATGTCCAAAATTTAAAAAAAATGTTTTTTCTCTACTTCTAAACCCTTCCTTTGTCTTAATTTTCCTACTTCTCAGACACCATTTTTCTAAATACGATGTGTGCAACCTTGAATTCATTCTTAATATTTTCTCTTCTCTCATACATCAAATATGTATGAGTTCCAAACCTTCTTTGATTTTTTCTCTACTATACCTCTCACATCTGTCCCCTTCTCTTTGTATACACAACTATCATTTGTCTTCTGTCTTTCATTACGTGCCTCCTTGAATATTTCAGTAGTCTTTAAACTGGTCTCTTCTCTAGTTTCTCTTCTCTCCAATCTAAGCTCTCTACCTCTACCAAATTCATATTCATAAATCATAGCTACAATCATGCTTCACCCTTGATAAAAAGCACAAATGCATAAAATATAAACTCATCCATTTGTCACTTAAAGTTCTGTACAAAAAAAGCTTACATATCTAAGCTTATTGTTCACACCTCAGTGTTTTATGTATTCAGATCAAACTGGCCTATATGATGTTCTCCACTCACAGCAGTCCATCTCCCCAAACTATGCATTTGCACAGACTTCTTCTCATGCTTAAGAAATTACCTAGCTTATTTTAAGACTCAATTGAAGTACCACATCCTACAGGAGACATTTCCTGACCACCACTTCCAAGTTCGTCATGGCCTCACCTCTATAAATTGAATTGTATTTGCTTTGTAAATATCTTGTTCTCCTATCTCCATCCCAAGAGAATCAAAGCTCTTGGGGGCTTGAGTTCAGTTTCTGGCATGTAGTGAACACTTAATAAGTATATGTTGACTTGACTTATTGAAGTATATAAAAGCCTGTCATTTTGAAAAGGCATTAGACTTGTTCTGATTTGCCTAAGAAAAGAGAACTCTTATTATTTAATAAAAAAAAAAAACTTCAGAGGCAGACTGAAATTTATGGAAGAGGGAGGAGAATAAAAGATAAATGAACAAACAAACAACATTTTAGCAATTTTCACTTCCCAAAATTGATTTGGGTTGTCTTGTAAGAAGCAGTAGTTTTCTTGTCACAAGATATGAGAAAAAAGTGGGTTATCACTTTCCAGGAATGGTGTAGAGGAAATTCTTGTTCAGATGTGTATCAGACAAAGCAGTCTCTCGTGTCCTATCCAACTCTGAGATTCTTTGTTATTTTAATACATGATTCATTGGTAGTTGCAACTTTGTGTTGTGGTCTTCCATTAAAATTAAATGACGCCTAAAACAGGAAACATGTCATATAAAGGTACTTGCTACAGTCATGGAAGATGAACAATACAGAGTCCAAATGGAAGAAGAAATCCCTATAAATGATTAGTTCCATTAATTATTACTTTTCTAAAGGCAGTTTTATTCAGATTTCATGAATCTCTGAAATTTAAGAGATCCTTATAAATGGAGAATCTCTTGGCTTAACAATGTATATGGGGTAAAAATGGATAAAGGATAATTTTGGTCCGTATTACAATATATGATGAAATAGAAAATCCATTGAACTTATACATAAGCACATGTATCCTGAAGAGACAATGCAAATGAAAAATGAATTGAATGCAGAAATGAATAGAAAAAAGGAAATAGGCTAAATTGCTTTTTGCAAAATTGTGCAATACTCTCAAAACCAAGTTTCAACTTGTAACAAATGAATCTTTCTAATACTGATATTCTTCTGGAAACAAATGGCTATAACTAATAGAATGCCACGGTCTCTAGAGAATCACAATTGTGGGTCACATAAAGGGAAAGCGGGAGTCATAGAATGGTTATAGATAGATCCAGACATCAAGTTATTGTTCAAATGATTTATGCATGGCAGAAGAGGTGGGGCAATCTTATAGTGAGAATGAGGAACAACAAACAGAAAGGCTGTATAACTGGGTACAGAGTGTTGGACCTAGAGTCAGGAAGAACTGAGATAACAACCCACTTCAGACTTTGCTAGTGACCCTGGACAAGTCACTTCAGTTCTCTGAATCTCAATTTCTTTATGTATAAAATCATGGATTTTCACTTGTTTCTTTCTAAACTCCCTTCTAGGTCTAATCTATAATCCCACTCATATACTGTGGAGGCCTAAAGAAAGACTAATAGTTCTTAAAGGAAATCCTCCACATAGATTTATAAGAACATTTGGGCAATGTATGTGATGAAAAGACACGAATAGGTTACAAACCACATCACTGCAAGAAGCAACCACATCAAAGAGATGTTACAGTCATTCAAGCCAATATGAAAAAAAAGTTCCACTTTCCCCCAATTGCTGAGTTCCTAACTGATTACTCTTATTTGCTTACTTCCTTGGGTGTTGCTTATCTCCTCAGTTATAGCTTTGCAAGAGTAATGGAGTTTTAAAAAAATTTACTTCTGCAACACAATTAACTACTTAGTTACAGAACAAGCGAATTTTGAATTGAGGTGAACATTTATTAACATTAGGGACATTCAATTGAGACAGGCTCTTAAGATTTATTTGTTATCCATTTGTGCTATATAGGCATCCTGAGGTGCCAAAACAGGTCACACAAAAATAATGGCACATAAAATGCAATGCTACAAGTTTGTGATCAATCAACTCCCATAAAGCATTTACATTTATATGTCCTTAATATTACCGGTTAGTTTTTGGTGCCAAGGTTACTCAGTATTGATACCAAGTATAGATGGACGTAAAGTATGTGGGTGGTGGAGAAAGAGGTCATAAAGAATAACCTAATTATATAATATTCTCATCAAAGTTGAGAAATTTTGATAACTTAAAAATATGTCATATTTGATGAAATATGAAAATGGACTTCCTAATGAGATAAGTGGCTCTTTAGATTGAATTGTAGTACTAGAATGGTAGTGGTGATGGGATTTGCCATATCATTTGGGAATGACGAATTAGTTTCACCCACACTTTCTGTGTAAATGACAAACATACATGAACATAAAGGAAAAATAGTGTTTAAAAAAGCCATTAGAAAAAAAGCCATTAGAGTAAAATATTTAACAGATATGTTTTATTGCACTGTATGAACATTTATAAAGACTGTCTGTTTTCCTAATAGACCCTTAAATACACATCTGGAAGGTGTATTATATATTTAAGGTCTTATTTGCTTTATTATAATTTAGAGTTTGCTGCTCAGGTCAAAGTGGCAATGTTGTGTGTTGGAATCTTTTCAACCTCACCTCTAAAGAGAAAATAAGAGCTAGAGATTCTGATGATTTTGTCCTTTAAGTTTTGCTTACTCAGAAGAACAAAAATTCTATTTAGAATTATGATTTTACAAAAGAGAATGCACTTTTTCTATGAAATTTGATGAAATAATTTTAAATATCGACATGCATCAAATAACACATCTATTAAGGTTCTAAGATTTTGTCAGTTGTTCACTGTTTAAGTAGATTTTTCATTCATACTCTCTGTTAAACCTCACAGTTATATCTGACAGTCCCCTTCTAGAGCCTGTTACAAGTAAAGAGTATTTGTTAATTCTAGATTACATGAGAACTTGCTACAATATTAGCTTGCACATAACAACCCTCATTGTTCTTCAGTGACCCTTTCCCTAATTACATTTTTCCTTTTTACCTACACTTTAATGTGGATTACTTTTAGAGAGAAGAGAGAATTTAGGGAATTGAAATAATTATAAGAACATAATTATCTTATATTTGCATGGCACTTTCCAGTTTACAAGTTGATTTTTTAAATCCCTTGTTTCTTTGTTCTCCAGGACAAACCTATAAGGGTGGGTGGACAACTTTTTAAATCTTGGTTTTACAGATCAAATGAAGACTCAGTGAAGTTAAGTGCTTGCTTAAGAAAACATTAGGTCAAGACAAGACTGGAACACATGTTCTTGGATTTAAAATTCTGTCATCCTTCCACAAAAGAATATTAAACAAGAACTTTGTTTTCTAAAGAAAAAAAAGAATAATAATATTAAATAACTCTGGTATTTTAAATCTTCCCATTAGTTACCATTGAAATTGATCAATGTATCTTTGAACAACTCTCCAACTATCTTTGCCTGGATAAACGTGTCAATTGTCTACATAATATCAGTGGGAAAAAAGTACCTACCATATATGTTGCCTACATTTTGATTACTGATATGAGAGCATCCAGAGGCATAAAAATTGGAGAAACACTCTTCTCCATATACCCTACTTTGGAATTCAAACATATCTGAAAAAAATATGCTTTATTAATGTAGTTGGTTATCAAAATAAGTATTGTAATAAAAATTAAATAAAATATGTATCAATATACAAGCATATTTGTTTGTATATTGATACATATACATACACATATATAGATACATATGCATATGTATATTGACACATACTTTTCAACATCACCATATTTAGCTTTCACAACTTTAAGCATTCCTGTGACCCATGATTCTACTTGTAATCATGTTTTACCTTTTTTTGTTGGCAATTACACACATTCATTGTGTGTACAATAGAATGAAAGGCATGATGGAATCATCTAACCATCTAATATGCTGCCCACACTTCCATGGTGCCACAACAGCTTAGGGCCCATGGAAAGCTGTGTCCAACTGGATTGGTAGAATTGGAATACATTTTGAGTCATGTGCTTTTCATTGGAGTACATTTCCACCATGTAGCAAAAATGGAGATTCAAGATGGCAAGTTTCCCCTTTTGACCTGGTGTTCTTCTGACATCCATACCCCTGTCAATGTTTTATTAGGCATTGTCACTCCTCTACCAAGCATTTTATGGGTTATTTCATGGTTATTGTGTCAGTAAAAGTACATGTGGTCAGAGTTAATTTTTTTGTAAAGGATAATATGCAGAAAAGTATGTTTTCAGCCATCTCTAGCAAAAATTATAGCTTTTAGAAGTCATGCAAACCTTCTGTTTTTTATAGATTCAATGTACCAGTGTTCTAGTTTTTTTTTTTTTTTTACTTTCAGGTTGTTTTCTAGGTACATCATCCCTGCAAAAGTTGAGTATTGATCTGTCCATACAAATTCACACACACACACACACACACACGTATGTACACATAAGCACAGTTTAGTGATTGATGATATCAGGTCCCTGGAAGAGTCATTGTAGGTCATTTTGTAAAGACAGTATTGTGCAATGCAAAATCTACTGGGTTTGGGGTCAGAGGCCTCAGGTTTTACTCTATATTATTTCACTTACTTCCTTTATAACACAGAGCAAGTCTACCTCAGTATATTCAACTCTAAAAGGAGGAGGTTGTACTAAATAATCTTTATGGTCCATTATCATTCTATATTTATAGTTCTGTTTTAGTCCTTTAAGGTTGTACTTGATACTTGAGACACATATTATAATTAGTGTTCTTGAGGAATCTAGGTAGCACAACATAAATTGGTACGCCCTGTAGTCAGGAATACTTGAGTGCAAATATGGTCACAGAGACTTACTAGTTTGTTGTCCCTGTTCAAGGTACTTAACCTCTCTCTGCCTCACTTTTCTCAAGTATAAAATGGGGATGATAATAGCATCTAACTCCTAGAGTTGTTCACATCAGATGATATTTGCAAAGCACTTGGAATTGTTACTAGGATATAGTAGAAGTTTAAGGAACACTTGTTTCCTTCCTTCCATGGTGAATACACCTCCCTCCTCACTACAGAAAAATGGGAGATGGGGCGAGTTTGGAAATCATAGATGGTTTTATCATGTCATTGAATAAAAAAGATATAATAGGCTGATTGTTCTCTCATTCTAGAACTCTAAAGGCTGTAGCAGGTGCCCATAAATATTGAAGACAGTCTCATGAATTCCCCTGGGGCTTCAATTCACAGTTCTTTATTATTTCTGATTAACATGCTAATGAAGACTGATCTAATTCAATAGTGCTGTATTAACATTCCGAGGCAAGTTGATAGGAGTCAGTAGACAAACTCAGGTTTCAGTTAAACTGTTTCAAACCTTTCTGATGATTTTGGGTCAACAAATGCAGATGGAAGTTAATTTCTTTCCTTTGCATATTTTCCTATTAAACTACTATTTTTGAAATGATATTTTAATTTTAGGTAAAACATGTCAGAGTGATAGTGCTGTAGATCTTACTTCACACTTACACAAAGACTAAATTAGACAAAGAGCATTATGAAAAGGTCCAACTCCTACTGAATGTACAGGCACTATACATAGTATTTTATAATTTAAAGTATTTCATAACTTAAAAAACCCTAGCCCATTGGAAAAGTTGGAAATTTTAGCAATTATGTTTTTCTTACCAATCAATAACCTACAAGCATGTTAGCAATTATATTCTTTGACAAATTAAAATAATATAAATATTCTCAGTTTTATGAAGAAAAAATGCATTATTTTTCAAAGGTGGGTTTGTGCTCTTTTCCTATATGGATGGTTTTGTGTCCTTTAGCCCCAGTTTCCAGTACCAATGAAAACTTTCATAATAACAAGCCTAAACTCCTTTTGCTATATGTCTTTATGAAGCATGCTAGTCAGTTTAAATGATGAGTGGTAGAGTTAAACAGCCATACCTGATCATCTGTGGAGATGGACCCATTTGCTTAAAATGGAAAGGATTTTTAAGAGATACAAACAGGAAAGCCGTACTGAAAATAAACAATCATTAGGGAAATAGAGTCAAGATGGCAGAGTAAAGGCAGGGACTGACCTAAACTCTCATCTAAACCCCTTTAAATACCTTCAAAAATGACTCTGTTCACTGTGGCACAGTGAGTAGAGCACAAGCCCTGGAGTCATGAGGACTTGAGTTCAAATATATCCTCAGATATTTAACATTTACTAGCCATGTGACCTTGGGTAAATCACATAACCCCAACTGCCTTACCTTCCCCCTTCCAAAACCAAAAAAAATTCTAGACAAGGAATACACAAAAAGATGAAGTGACACAAATTTCCAACTTGAGAAAACTTGGAAGGATGGCAGGATAGATCTGTTGCAATGGGGTGAGAGAGGAACATAGTCTAGCAAACTGAACTTGAGGAAACCAGGAACATATCGCAAAGCAACCAAATGAGTGGCATCAGTGGCAGCAGTGGATGTTTCCAGAGCTCTCAGTCCACAGATGCCAAAGATAACTTAAAATATCAACAGGGAAGGTCTGTCTCCCCTGGGTGAGAGTGGAGTACAGTCCTGTGCAGGTCACACCAGAATGGCGCCAACCATAGCAAACCAGGTGCAGGCCTTAGAAGTGACTGAATCAGCAGCAGCAGCAGCTACTTCTGGATCTCTCAGTTCACAGGCAGTAAGGGGATCAAAGAAGTTTTAAGAAGGAGATTACAATGGTCTTTTTGCTAGCCCTAGAGAATGACTCTATTGTTTTTACCCGTACTTGGATGTAGGTCACAGACCTGGGAGGCAGTCTCAGGGTCAGGACACTTATGAGCAAAAGAGAGCTTTCATCCACTCTTGGGTGGTGATGGGGGTCTCCACACAGGTCCAGAGCAGAAAAGAGTGTTTCTGGTCTCTCATAGACCAGAGCATAGGCCAGGAGAATAGTAGACACCTCTTCTTCAATCTTATCACCTTGAAAGAAGTGAAAACTTACTGTCCCTGGAAGTCTCTGAAGGTAGTTTCACAAAACCCCTGAAACTTGAGACAATGTGCCCTCCATTCTGGAAGAAGTTCCTTCCCTACTTTAACAAAGAGTTAAATCTCAAGCTATAGGCCAGGAAAACAAACAAACAATAGGGAAAGAAAAAAAGGGGAAAAAAACTCTGACTGTAGAAAGTTACTATGGTGACAAGGAAGATCAAAACAACATTCAGAAGTAGATCACAAAGTCAAAGCTCCTACATCCAAAGCCTCTAGCAAAAACATGAATTGGTCTCAGGCCATGGAAGAGCTCAAAAAGCATTTTGAAAAGTAAGTGAAAGAGGTAAAGGAACAATTGGGAAGAGAAATGTGAGTGATGGAAGAAAATCCCAAACAAAGAGTCAACAGTTAAGTAAAGGACACACAAGCAAGCAAACAAAAATATTGAAGAAAATAAGACATTAAAAAAAAGACCAAGCCAATTGATAAAAGAAGTCCAAAAAGTCAATGAGGAGAACAATGCTTTAAAAGGTAGAACTGGGGGTAGCTAGGTGGCGCAGTGAGTAGAGCACCGGCCCTGGAGTCAGGAGTACCTGAGTTCAAATCCGGCCTCAGACCCTTAACACAAAAACTAGCTGTGTGACCTTGGGCAAGTCACTTAACCCCAACTGCCCTCCAAAAAGCAAAAAAAAAAGGTAGAACTGCCCAAATGAAAAAGATTCAAAAGTTCACTGAAGAAAATAATTCCTTAAAAATTAAAATGCAGCAAATGGAAGCTAATGATTTTATGAGAAATCAAGAAACAATTAAACAAAACAAAAATAATGGGAAAGGGTGACAATGTGAAATATCTCACTGGGAAAAATTACCTGGAAAATGTGTCTAGAAGAGATAATGTACAAATTATTGGACTACCTTAAAGCCATAAACCAAAAAAAAGAAAGAAAAAAAACACCTACCCAGATGTGATCTTTCATGAAATGATTAAGGAAAGCTTCCCAAATAAGCTAGAACCAGAGGGAAAAATACAAATTGAAAGAATCCACTGATCACCTCCTGAAAGAGATCCTTAAATGAAAACTTCCAGGAATATTAAAGTCAAATTCCAAAGTTTCTCGGTCTAGGTGAAAATATCACAAAAAGACAAAAAGAAACAATTCAAGTATTGTGGAGCCACAGTCAGAATAACACAAGATTTAGTAGTTTCTACTTTGAAGAATCAGAAGGATTGGAATATGATGTTCTGGAGAGCAAACGAGCTAGGATTACAACCAAGAATCATCTACTTAGTAAAACTGTGTATAATCTTTCAAAGAAAAAGATGGTCATCCATTGTGATGGAGAACTTTCAAACATTATTGATGAAAAGATCAGAAATGAATAGAAAATTTGATTTTTCAATATAAGATTCTAGAGGAGCATAAAAATGTAAACAGGAAAGAGTAATCATGAGGGACCTAAGGTTATACTGTTTATACTCCTACATGTCAAAATGATACTTGTAACTCATAAGACCTTTTATATTAGTATGGTAGTTAGAAGGAGTATATATAGATAGAGGGCAGAGGTATGAGTGGAGTATCGAGGGATTATATTTAAAAATAATAAAATTAAAGTTTGATAGAGGAATGTATTGGGGGAAAATAAAGGAAGAAGAAGAATGGGGTAAAATATCTCACATAAAATAATCAAGAAAAAAAACTTTAACAGTGGAGGGCAAGAGGGAGAAGTGAGAAGTGAATGGACATTACTCTAATCAGAGTTGGTTCATAGAGGGAATAACATACACACACTACTGGGTATATAAATCTATCCTACCCTATAGGAAAGCAGGAGGAAGGAAATAAGAGAATGGAAAGGGATGGTATGGGGGAGGGGGGGAAATTGGACAAGGAGATAGTCAGAAGCAACACACATTTGAGGAGTGACAGGGTGAAAGGAGAAAGAAAATATAATAAATGGAGGTATACAATGGAGGGAAATATAGTAAGTAGCTGCAACTGTGAAAATTTTTTTTAGTAAATTACTCTAATAAAGGCCTCATATCTCAAACATATAGGGAACTGAGTCAATTTTATAAACTGAGTCAATTTTATAAAAATAAAAACCATTCTCCAATTGATAAATGATTGAAAGATATCAGTTTTCAGGTGAAATAATCAAAGCTATATATAACCGTATTTTTAAAATCTTCTAACTTACTATTAATGGGAGAAATGCAAATTAAAACAATTTTGAGGTACTGCCCTATAACTATTAGATTGACTCATAGGACAGAAAAGGCAAATGAAAAATGTTGGAAGGGATGTGAGGCAAATGAGACATTTGTGTGTTGTTGGTAGAGTTGTGAATTGAATCCATTCATTCTGTTGAGGAACATTTAACCATGCTCATAGGGCTGCAAAACCATGCATACCTGTTGACCTAGCATTGCCATTACTGGGTCTATATCCCAAAAGAGATAAAAAGGGAAAAGAACATACACGTACAAGAAATTTAAAACAGTTCTTTACTGAAGACAAAGAATTGGAAATTGAGGACATGTTCAAAAATAGGGGAATGGCTGAACAAGTTGTGGTATGTGATTATGATGGAGTACTACTGTATTATAAGAAATGATGAGCAGGCTGCTCTCAGAAATTTTTTTTAAAAATATGTTTCTACTGATTTCATCACATTTTCCATATTTAAAAAAATTTCCTTAGGTGACAAGGGAAATATTATTTTGGAGGTTATTTTTTGAGAAACATTTAATTATAGAGTTTAAAGGGACTCACATATTTTAATGTCTTCTTTTTAAAGCTAAGAAAACTCAGGGACAGCTAGGTGGTACAATGAATAGAGCACTGATCCTGGAATCAGAAGGACCTGACTTCAAATCTGGCCTTAGACACTTGACAAACTTACTAGCTGTGTGACCTTGAGCAAGTCACTTAATCCCAATTGACCTGCCTTCCCCCTCCAGAAAGCAAAAAAAAAAAAAAAAGGAAATTCAGACCTTTAGAAGATAGGTGGGTTGGCCTAGGTAACAGATATATAGAAAAGATTAAACCTGACTTCTAAGTCTAAATCCAGAACTCTTTCCACAGTATCTTATTGTATTGTGTAATTTTATTCTTCACTCTCCTTTCATGTAACTTCCATCTCCCTTTTTCCTAAATTCTCTGCTACAGTTAAACTTGTCTATGTACTGTATTATAGTTCAACCTCCATGCCTTCCTACAGGTGATCCCACTTATTTTGGATACTTTCCTCCCTTCCTTGTATCTTATAGTAACCCTAGTTTCCATGTAGGCACATCTTAGGTCCTAACTAAGTCAGATCTTTACTAATCCCTCCTACTTTTTAAACTTTTCTCCCAGTTGAAATAGCTTTATCAATAGTTTGTAAATACTTAGCTTTGAATATGTGTTCTTGCCACAGTAGAGTTTAAGCTTCTTGAAGACAGGGGCTATTATATATTTGACCTTTCATCTCTAATGTATTATACAGTACACTTCATCTATGAGGTCCTTATTAATTCTGTTCTAAAATGAATTTTATTTTATACTAAGTTGTCTTTTCAAATCTAACATCACTAAGGATGCTGACCTTTTCCTTTTAACAACTACAAAGACAATCATGAATAAATTATTGCTGACATTTGACTTTGTTTCCACCTAGATGCTTTCTACTTACACCATGCACATTTTTTATTTTTTTATTTTTTATTATTTTTAATTTTAATTTATTTTCTTGATTACATCATTCATTTCCACAAGGTTTTGAATTACAAATTTTCTCCTCTTCTTTCCCCTACCCCCAAGCCCAAAACAGTGGTCCCACCATAAAGAGCCTCCCACAATCTGTTCTCTTTTATGTCCTCCTCCAATGCCTCTCTAACTTTCTAGTAGGGCAGGGAGGGTCTCCCCACTCCAATCCCTGTATGTCTTATTTCCCAGTTGCATTTGATTGTATAGCTTTAAATTCTATATTCTCTCAATTCCTCCCTTGTCACCCACTCCCACTGGAAGGAGCAGCAATTCAATACAGGCTGTACGTGTTTAATTACGCAGGACATCTCCATGGTGGGCATATTGTGAGAGGCTGATTGTATGTCCCT
>JAQQSW010011082.1:0-12844 GCA_028646575.1 Pseudocheirus occidentalis
CTCCACTTCTCTTATTTGGTTTTCAAAGTCCTTTTTCAGTTGATGTATAGCTTCTAGGCATTCTTCAATTGTCTTAGAAGCATTTGGTGTGGGAGTTCTGAGTTCTGGGCTCCCTTCCTCACGTTCCATGCTTTGACCCTTTTTGTCCACCAAAAAGGATTCTAGAGTTTTTTTGTTGTTCTTATTTTGCTTCCTTTTTCTCATGTTGGCCAGTCAATTAATTGGTTGGTTTTTTTTTTTAGCTGTGTGAAAGTCTGCTTCCACGGAGGGAGGCTCTGTTCCAAATTGCTAGGGTTTTTCCAACTGCCAGGGCTATTAGGGGAGTGTTGCAAGTCCCCCCAGCTTTGGCTTGCTGAAAGTGCACCCTAGGACCACCACCCAAGACCATGATCCAGATCCAGGCCACTCAACGCAAGAGCACTTGGCCCTGATCAATTGATTCAGCCCCCCTGCGTAGTCCGCAGGCCAGGGTCTCTGAAGCAGCCTGGTGGGGGCTGCTGCTGCTGGTTCCAGTAGTTCCCTCCCCCACTGCTTCCTTGCCCCGGGGGCAGATTGGCCAAACTGCTTTACCTCTACCAAATTAATTTTCAAAATTTAACTTTCACTAACCCTCTCTGACCGGAATTTGAAGAACCCCTCAGGCAGGTGCTTTAGATCATCTCTGAAGTAGACTCAAGCTGCTGCTTGTGAGTTACGACTCCTGGCCTCCCTGGGGCCTGGCCTGGCCAATGCTGCGGTTTTGGGCTGGGCCAGTCTCTGCTCCCATGCGAGCTGCCCCTCTCCCATCCCCGTTCCTCACACCTTGGCAGATGTGGAGACGCTGGAGGCTGTAGCTCCTCTCCTCTGTAGACCAGATGCGGCAGGGCTCAGCTCAGTTCAGCTCGGTTCCTTCCCACTGCCGTCCCGGCTTCAGGCTGAGCTAGCCTCCACTCCCAGCCACCTTGATGAGCCCCTGCTGCCAAGCTGCCTTCAGCGAGAGATGTGTTTCCTGTATTTTTGTGTGAGTCTGAGAGTCAGAGACTTTGTCTGGGCTCATAATTTTATGGGTGTTTAGGGTGGCAGTGTGGGAGCTGCGGGACCTTCCTGCTTCTACGCCGCCATCTTGGCTCTGCCCCCCAGTAGGTGCTATTATTATGCCCATTTTACAGATGAGAAATCTGAGGCAAAAGTGACTTGCCCAGGGTCACCAGCAAGTTAGTTGCTGAGGCTAGATTTGAACTCTAGTCTTTTTAACTCAAGGCCCATTAATCTATCCACTAGGCTGCTTAGCTACCCAAATGTCAGAGGAGTTGTGGGGAAATAGCTATAGTGCATTTTTGCTGGAGCCGTGAATCAGTACAATCATTCTGGGAAGGGCTTTGGAATTATGGTAGTAAAATTTCTAAAATGTCCATACCCCTTGACCCAGAGAGTTCACTACTTGGTCTATATCACAAGGATGTCAATGATAAGAAGAAAGATCTTATATAAATCAAAATGTTTATAGGAGGAGCACTTTTTGTGGTAGCTGAGAATTAAAAAGAAAGTAGATGTCTATTGCTTAGGCAATGGCTAAACAAATTATGGTACATGAAAGTAATGCGATATAATTGTGCTTGACAAATTATGAAACTGATAGCATAAAAAGGTTTCCATGAACTTGTGTAGAATGAAATAGAGTAAAAAAAAACCCAATATATACAATTACTATAATGATGTAAAGAGAAAGAACAATCAGTGTAAATATTGAACAATTACAAAAAGAAGCATGGCCCCAAACAAGAGATACTACTCTCCACTTCTTTGCAGGTGTTGGAGGTCCATGGATGTAGCACATGGCATTTGAGACTTTGAGTCTCTTTCAATGCAATGATTTGTTTTGCTGATTTTTGCTTGCTTTTTTTCTTTTAAAATATTGTGTTATATAAGATGGAAGGATAGTAGGAGAAATTCTTTTGGTGTAAAAGTGAAAAAATAACAACAACAATATTTTTTTAAAAGAGTTATTTCTGTAGTCAAAGCATTAGAGCCTACACCAGAGTGGTGGCAGCATACAGAGAAGGGGCCATAAAGGAGGGATGTTTTAAAGGTAGATATGACAAGATTTAGCAATAATTTGCATATGTGGAACGAGGGGCAGTGAGGAATAAAGGATGACACTGATGTTGAAATGTAGGTGCTTGGCACATTTGGGAAAAACCTGGAAAGATTTACCTGAACTGATGCTGAGTGAAGTGAGCAGAACCAGGAGAACATTGTACACAGTAACAGCAACATTGTGCAATGATCATCTATTATAGACTTAGCTCTTCTCAGCAATACAAAGATCCAAGACAATTCCAAAAGACTCATTATGGAAAATGCTAGCCACATCAAGAGAAAAGAAAAAAACCTATGGAGGCTGAATGTAGATCAAAGCATACTTTTTTCTCTTTTCTTTTTTTTCTTTCTGATGTTTTTTTCCCTTTTGTTCTGTTTCTTCTTTTACAACATGACTAATGTGGAAATATGTTTAACATGATTATACTTGTATACCCTATATTAGGTTGCATGTTTTCCATGTTGTCTTGTGGAGGGGTGGAGAAGGGAGGAGGAAGGGAAATTCGCAACCCCAAACCTCATAAAAGTAAATGCTGAAAACTAAAAATTAATTCTTTTTTATAAAAGGAATCTAGATCTTGAGAGGACAGTAGCACTATCCATACCAATAAGGAAGTTTGGAAGAGAAGAGAGTTTGGGGGAAAGAGAATGAATTCTGTTTCTGTTTTGGACACATCACATTTGAGATGCCTTTGGGACATCTAATTAAAGATGTCCAATACTAGTTAGGGATATGGGAGCATAGCTCTCAATCTATAGTTCTTTGATTCTGTGTCTCCCAGTTCTTAATTGTAGATGGAGTGCTGGGCTCAGAATCTGGAAGATCTGAGTGCAAATCTAGCTTCAGGAACTTATAGGAGGTGTGTGATTCTTGGCAACTCATTTAATCTCTGCCTGCCTCAGTTTCCTGAACTGTAAAATTGGGATAATAATATCCCCTAGCTCAGGGTTGTCGTAAAGATTGAATAATAGAATTTTTTAACTGCCTGATGCATAGTAGGTTTTTAATAAATGCTGAGCCTCTGTTTTTCTTCATGTTTGCAATAAGAGTGTTGAAATAGATCCCTAAAGTCCTTCCCCGGGCCTGTGTTCTCTCAGTCTGTGATTCCAAGTTCCAGTTAGGATGACTGTGATCCTGCTCATCCTTTTCATCTGTCTGCCTTATTGAAGACTGCTAGCCCCAGTGGGAGACAAGAAAAAGGAGGGGGGATTCAGAGTGAGCCTCAGCTGGCACCTCCGCCCCAGGAAATGCCATGGGTTCCTGCTTCTTTGCTGCGTTGGCAAATAACAAAGGGGGCACGAGTTTCTGGACTCAGGGCTGTGTAGCAATTGTCTCTGCTATGTTTAATTCCTTCACATACACCTCAGTTTTCAGGGCAAAGAAACAGTTATCAGCTGTGACAAAAGGCTGCTGGGTTTTGTTTTGGTCTTGCTTTTTTTTTTTAATTCCAAATATCTGATTGTTCATTTTTCTTCCGAAGGGCCAGGGTACCTTTCAAAAGTTTCAGCCTTCATGTGTAAGACATGCATCGTTGTGGCATGGCTGTCACAGGGCACCAGGCGCTTTGCAGTTGGTCCGTCCTAGCAGCTACTGACAGGTTGTTAGGGCTGACAGTGAATATGTTTGAAAAACTGTCAAGCTTGGCGGGAAGGGGGAGGGGGAGGGTGGCAGGGGAGGTTGGGGCAATGAGTGAACCAGACTCCTTCCATTGGAGACTGCACCATCCTAAAAGTGCTGCACACACACACACACACACACACACACACACACACACACACACAGAAGCATCCACAATGACAGCAGAAAAATAGAAGAATATCCCCCCAAATTAATGTCATGTTGTCACTTCAAAGGTCAGAAGGCTTGCTTCCAAAGAGTTCACTTTATTGCTAGAAAAGGGAATTTAGCCTTGAATACGCAATCATGGAAACAGAGATAGACAGAGAAATGGAGATGAAGAGATAGAATTAGATAGAGAGAGAGGCAAGAGAAATGGAGAAACAAAGAGAAAGAACAAACAAGTAACTCATTCCCTGTCATACCTGGGAATCTTTTTCCTGGAATAAAATAAATTAAGGAATAAGGATGGTACAGGCGGGTTCTGGGAGAGGCAGTTCTAACATGGGCACAGCTGAGCTAGGAGGGGTCCAGCCTGTGCCCTCTCCATCCCTCCTGGCTTGCACTGGCTCACAGTCCCACTCCCTGGCCCACTCTTGGGTTCTCCCCTTTATCACCACAGGATGCAGGCCAACAGAAGACTAAAGCAAGCAGACAACTATAAGGCATAGGAGGAACATTTGGTATCCAGACACTTTGGGGAAAAATTCATCTGCCTTTTCTGGGGCAAAGACCCCAGCTACCCCCGAGTAGAATTATTACAGCTCTAGAAGGACACAAATCTCTTAATTGGAATAACAGAGCTTAAGAGGCCGACAGCCAGCAAACATGGTCATTTTGTTATCTTTATTATCTATTACTAATCGCTCAACCAGATATCAATGTTTACTAATTAGCCAACCAGAAGGGGTAACGACCTGCAGATGGTGAGAGTGTGCACCAGTTCTCAGGATGCTAGAGGCCAGACAGAGGAGAAGCTAAGCCACCAGGATAAGCCCCCCCCGGAGAACACTGGCCCTTGTCTACTGGCCACATTCAGACCTGCCAATGAAAATGTACCCCTTCCCTTTCTCCCTCTTGCTCTGAGAGCTGAAACAAAGCTACATGACCACAGTCTCTGAAAGGGAGCTTCGACTGACTGTCCTATTTTTGTACTCACTGTCTTTGTGGCTTCTCAAACTACAACTCTTTTCCCTAGTTATCAGTCTTTTATCTTTGTGATTTCTCAAGTCATAATTCTCTTTCCTATCACTCCCCTAAAAGTGATATCTCCCTTGTGATCAACAAGTATTTACTAAGCACCTGCTCTGTGTCAGGCAAGGGATACAAAGAAAAGCAATCATGGTCCATATATGTAGTTTCTACATAGTTTATATACAAACATGTACCTATATACATACATATATACATACACACACATATATATACATATGCACATACACACACTCATATATTATACACACATATATGTATGTATATATGTATATATGTGTATGTGTATGTATGTATACGTGTGTGTATACACATGTGTATACAATTAGAGATAATCAACAGAGGACAAAGGGAAGTACTGACCTTGAGGAGGACCTGGAAAGGCTTCTTGCAAAAGGTGGGACTTGAAGAAATCCAGGGAAGCAGAGAGGTAGAGAAATTGAGAAAGAACATGCCAGGTATGGGGAAGAACCCCCATACCTGAGGTGTTGTGAGATGAAATAATTCATATGAGGAACAGCAAAGAAATCAGAAACTGTTTCACTTTTGTATTTGTATCTCTAGCATTTAGCACAGTTCTTGACATTTCATTCATTCATTCATTCATCTAGGCCAGGGGTCAGCAAACTATTGGAGGGAATGTGGGAAAATGGGGACATTAATTCACTGCTGGTGAAATTATGAACTGATCCAACCATTCTGAAGAGAAGTTTAGAACTATGCCCAAAGGGCAATAAAACTGTGCATATACCCTTGACCACACAATACCATGACTCGATCTGTATCACAAAGACATAAAAGAAAAAGGAAAAGATTCTATATGTACAAAAATATTTGTAGCAGCTATTTTTGTGGTGGCAGAGAATTAGAAACTGAGGGAATGACTCCAAAAATCTCATGATGGAAAATGCTCTCCACATCCAGAAAAATAACTATGGACTCTGAATGCAGATGAAAACATATTATTTTCTCTCTCTCTCTCTCTCTCTCTCACACATTATGTTTCTCTTTTTCTTGGTTTCTCCCATTGGTTCTAATTCTTCTTCACGACATTACTAATGTGAAAATGGTTTTCATACAAATGTATATGTGCAGCCTATATCAGATTATAGCCCATCCTGGGGTAGGGGAGGGTAGAGATGGACAGAAAATTTAGAACTTAAAATTCCATAGAAGTAAATGTTGAAAACTGATATTAAATAAATAAATTTATTTTTAAAAAAACAAGGAAATTGAGGGGATGCCTAGCCAGTAGGGAATGGCTGAACAGGCCATGCTATTTGATTGTGAAGACATTCTATTGTGCTATAAGAAATGATGAGCAAGATAGTTTCAGAAAAAACCTGAGATGACTTACATGAACTGATGTAAAGTGAAGTAGGCAGAACCAAGGAAAACACTGCATACAGTAACAACAACATTGTACCGATGATCACCTGTGAAATACTTACCTACTCGGATCAAGACAATGATCCAAGACAACTCCAAAGGACCTATGATGAATGCAAATTCAAGAAGCTGTTTCCCCCCATTTTCTTTGTTTCTTTTTATTGTTTTATCTTTTCACATGGCTAATATGGACATTTATTTTACATGACTTTACATGTATAATTTATATCATATTGTTTGCTTTCTCAATGTATTAGGGAGGGACAGAAAGAAGGGAAAGACTTTGTAAGTCAAAACTTTTGAAAAAGAATGTTAAAAATAAATAATTAAAAGGCAAAAAAGAGAAATAAAAGGAAAGGAAAAAGAGTAAGGAAAGAAAGAAGAAATGGGGGGAAGGGAGAACCATTCCTACTAAGATGAATGTCATGATCTTTTTGGAGACAACTAAGTAGACAGAGTACTAGGCCTAGAATCAGGAAGACTGAGCTCAAATCTGAGACTTACTAGCTTTGTGACCCTGGGAAGTCATTTAACCCTGTTTGCCTCAGTTTCTTCTTCTATAAAATGGGGATAATAATAGCACCTCCCCCCAGGTATGTTGTGAGGATCAAATTAGATAATATTTGCAAAGTGCCTGGCACACAGTAGGCACTTAATAAATAATTGTTTCCTTTCCCTTCCCCTCTATACTGGTTGAACTCATAGTTTATTCGAACTGCACTGGATGGGGAAAAGCACACTGGACTTGGAAGCAAAGACTTAGGTTCAATTATGAATTCTGCCACTAATTAATCATGTGATATTTGAGGAACTTTCATTTCCCTAATCTCCAGTTTCCTTATGCATCAAATGATATGGTGGGAGGGGAATAAGCTAGTCCATGAATAAGGCCACCTCTAGCTCTAAATTCACTTCTATTTTATTAGCATTTATTAAAACTTCTACATACAAAGCACTGTTCAAGGCACCCCAGATACAAAACACAAGCAAAACAATCTCTCTACCCTCAAGGAACTTACTTTCTGCCAGGGGCAGGGATATACGTACATACATACACACACATATATACATACATACATACATATGTATGTATGTATGTATATATGTGTGTGTGTATTTATCTATGGGACAGAATGCTAAAAAAAATGGGGAAATTAAGAAAGGCCATGGTAAGAGGTGGCACCTGAGATATACTTGAAGGTAGTTTGGAAAACTAGGGAGCAAAAATGAAGAAAAGAAAGTGTTCACCAGACATAGGAGGCAATATGTGCCAAAGCATGGCAGTATCAGTTGCAGGGAATTGCCAACATGCTTATTTGACTAGAACAAGGAGGGTATGCTGGGAAATCATGAAATAAGGCTAGAAAGTAGTTGGAGGACATGTTTGGGGGGGCTTTAAATGCCAGGCTAAGGAGTTCACATATTATCCTACAGTCAGTAGGACACACTGAAGATCTTTGAGCTGGGAAGCAGCAATCATATAGTCAAATTGGTGTTTGAGGAATACCAGTTTGGCAGCTGAGAGGAGAATGGATAAAAGATAGGAGAGAATAGAGGTAGGGAGACCAATTAGAGTCTATTATAATAATCCTGGCAAAAGGTGACTTATGAAGATCTACGTGTCTTTGATCACTACCTAAATACACTGGAATGGGAATTAAGAGATATGGATTTTAGTTCTAATTTTAGCCAAGTCTCTCCTCATCTCTGAGATGTGGCTGCTTCCTGTAATTGAGGGAACAAGATTAGTTATCTTTAAGACTCTTTCTAGTTTTTATATTCGTAAGTTTACAAAATTATGAAAAAGTATGGACCCTTCACGAAGGGTCTAAAAATAGCATTCTCTCTAATATGTCACAGAATGTAAAATTACATCATTGGACTTCATTTCAATGGATCTTCCCTGCTTTAAGGCTTTCAACATTAAGACAAAAACTTTTCAGTTTAGTTGAAATTCATTGAGGGCTAGTTTTTCAAGGCCCTAAAGGAATGTTATCATCATTGTCATGATTTTCACCATCAACAACAATAATGACAGCTACAATTTACATAGCCATTGGTTTGCTAAGTACTTTACATATTGGATCATTGTATACTCCCAAGAACCTGTCATGTAAGTACGATTATTGTCTTCATTTTACAAATGAGGAAACTGAGAGTGAAAAAAGTTAAGTGATACATACAGCATCACATAGTTCCTAAGTGTCTGAAACAGGATTAGAACTCAGGTCTTCCAACTCCAAATCCAACATTCTATACAGTGTGCCATCTATGTACCTATATATATTAACCTCCATACTTTCCTTTTGTTTGGGAAGAGAGAGGAGAAGAATATATTTATACTTCCTTACTCATCAGACTGCCAAGAAAAGGCAAGCCTACTCCAGAGTTGTATTGGAGGTAATAAGGGTGTGGGGGATCCTGGATCATTGCCTTATTATGGTGGAGGAATTTATGTATTGCAAGGAAATTATGAGTTATGTAATGCAAAGGTACCTGAGATGGACAGGTTATAGTGAAGACCTCTGACAAAAGATGATCCACTGGAAAAGGAAACTGCAAGTCACTCTAGTATCTTTTTATTTTGAAGGTAGCCTAGCCATGCCAGATTTTAAACTGTTTTATAAAGCAGGAATCATCAAAACTACTTGGTACTGGCTGAGTAATAGAATAGTGGATCAGTGGAATAGATTAAGTCCACAAGACACAGAAGTCAATGATTATAGTAATGTACTGTTTGATACACCCAAAGATGCCAGCTTTTAGGATAAGAACTCACTATTTGACAAACATTTTTGGGAAAACCAGAAAATAGTATGGAAGAAAGTGGGTATAGGTCAATATCTTAGACCCTATACCAAAACCAAGTCTAAATGGGTGCACAATCTAGGTATAAAGGCTGATACTGTAGGCAATCTGGGAGAGCAAGGAATCATTTACCTGTCAAATTTATGGAGAAGGGAAGATTTCATGACCAAAAAAGAATTAGAGACAATTATGAAATGCAAAATGGATAATTCTGATTGCATTAAATTGAAAAGGTTTTTTGTACAAAAAAGTCAGTGTAACCAAGATTATGAAAGAAGTGGGAAATTGGGAAAGAATTTTCACTCCAGTATCTTTGTTAAGAAAACCCCATGGACAGTACTAAAATGATAAAAGATGACAATTCACAGGAAGATGAGCCCCTTGGGTCAGAAGGCATCCAGTATGCTACTGGAAAAGAGTAGAAAATAACTACAAGTAGCTCCAGTACTAATGAAGTGATTGGGGGCAGAGTTGAAAGGAGGTTCAGCAGCAGGTGTGCCTAATTAAACATCAATATCTTGAGTGTCAGTGAACTTAAATGGATGGGAATGAATGAATTTAATTAAAATGATCACTACATATACTTCTGTAGGGAAGAATTCCTTAAAAGAAATGGAGCAGCTCTGATAATCAATAAGAGACTGAGAAAAGTAGTATTGGGGTATAAGATCAAAAATGGTAGGATGATATTTGTTTGAATCCAGGCAAACGATTCAACATCACAGTTAATATGAGTCTATGTTCTAACCAGTGATGTCAATGATGCCAAAGTGGATTGGTTCAGTAAAGACCTACAACATCTTCCAGAAATAACACCAAAAAAGGATATAACATTCACCATAGGGGAGCTAAATGTTAAAACAGAAAATCAAAAGATAATTGGAATAATATGCAAATTTGGCCTTGGGTTACAAAATGAAGCAGAGCAGAGACCAATAGAGTTTTGTCAAGATAACTCACTGGTTATAGCAAACATTGTTATTTCAACAAGCCAAAAGGCAACTCTACAGGTGGATATCACCAGATGGTCAATATAGAAATCAGATGGAATATATGTTTTGCAGCCAAAAATGGAGATATATATATACAGTTAAGACAAGACCTAGAGCCAACTGCGGTTCAGATCATAAGCTTCTTATTGCAAAATTCAGATTTAAATTGAAAAAAGTAGGGAAAACGATTAGACCATATAGAAATGACCTAAACAACATCCTTTTTGCATTTGAAATGGAAGTGATGAATACATTTATGGGATCTGATCTGGTAGATAGTATGCCAAAAGAATTATGGACAGAAGTTTGCAATATTGTACAGAAAGCAGAAACACAAACATTCCAAAGAAAAAGAATAAGAAAGTAATATGGCTGTGTGATGAGGCTTTACAAATAAATTGAGCAAATAAAGGGAAAGGATAAAGGGTAAGATACATCCAGTTGAATGCAGAATTCTACAGAATAGCAAGGAGACATAAGAAGATTTTCTTAAATGAGCAATGAAAAGAAATAGAGGGAAAAATAGAATGGGAAAGACAAGAGATCTCTTCAAGAAAATTAGAGATATCAAGGGAATGTTTCATGCAAAAATGGGCACGATAAAAGACCAAAATAATGGTGGGGACTTAACAGAAGTGGAAGTGATTCAGAAGTGATGAGAATATAAAGAAGAACCAAACAGGAAAGATCTTAACATCACTGATAACCAGGATGGTGTGGCACTAATCTAGAACAAGACATCCTGGAGAATGAAGTTGAGTGGGTCTTAAAAAGCATTGCTCACAATAAAGTTAGTGGAGGGGACAGAATTCCAGCTGAGCTATTTAAATCCTAAAAGATAATTCTGTTAAAGTAAAGCGCTTGATATACCAAAAAATCTGGAAAACACAACAGTAGCTACTGGATTGGAAAAAAGCAGTTTATGACACAATCCTAAAGAAAGGCAATGCCAAGGAATGCTCAAACTACTGAAGAATTGTGCTCATTTCATATGCTGGCAAAGATTCTGCAACCTAGGCTTCAGCAATATGTGAACTGAGGATTATTAGAAAAGTGGGCTGGCTTTCAAAGAGGCAAAGAATCTACAATCCAAATTTCCAACATTCACTTGATTATGGAGAAAGCAAAGAAGTTCCAGAAGAAAAAAAAATAGAACTACTAGTGCTTCATTGACTATGCTAAAGCCTTTGACCAGATCAATCACAACAAAATGTGGCAAGTCCTAAAAAAAATTGGAGTACAAATCATCATACTCATCTCCAGAAGAACCTGTATACACACCAAGAATCAACAGTTACAGCAAACATGGAGTAACTAGCTGGTTAAAGATTGGGAAAGGAGTACCACAAAGCTGCATATTGCCACCTTATTAAACTTATATGTAGAGTCCATCACAAGAAATGCCAGGGGTGGAGTTAAGATGGTGGTGTAGAAGCAGCAAGGTTCTGCAGCTCTTACACAGCTACCCTAAGTACCCATAAAATATGACTTTGGACAAATTCTAGGGCTCTCAAACTCACAAAAATACAGAAAACACATCTCTTGTGGCAGGCAGCTCAGCAGCAGGGGCTCATCACAGCAGACTGGGAGCCAAGGCTAGCCCAGCCTGAAACCAAGGCCTTTGCCAGGCCCCAGGGTGATCAGAAGGAGCGAAGCCAAGCCGCAGCCAGTCTACAGGAGAGAAGATCTACAGCACCTTGAATAATCTCCACATCTATGGAGGCGTGAAAAATAAGGATTATAGAAAAGCAACTCAGCAGGAGGGGCTCATCCCAGCAGGCCAGGAACTGTGACCAGCCTAGCCTGAAACCCAAACCACGGCCAGGCCCCAGGGCGATAGATAAGAAATGAGCTGAGCCCAGGTGAATGGCAGGGTGAGTCTACCTCGGGGAACAGATGTACAGCACCTAAAGGAATCTTCACATTTAGCAAGCCAGGATTAGAAACGGTCAGTGAAAAAGGAAGTTTGAAGCTAAATTTGGGGGAGGAAAAGCAGTTCGGTGAATCTGCCCCCAGGGCAAGGAAGCAGTGGGGGAAGGGCAGGAACTGCTGTAACTTGCACCTGCCCCAGTGGGTTGCTTCACAGCCCCTGGCCTGTGGATCCGGCAGGGGTGCTGAGTCGATTGATCGGGGCCAAGTGCTCTTGCTTTGAGAGGCTTGGATTCAGATCATGGTCTTGGGTGGTGGTCCTGGGGTACATTCTCAGCAAGCCAAAGCTGGAGGGGGCTGGAACACCCCCCCTAATAGCTCTGGTAACTGGGAAAAACCCAGGGATTTGGAACAGAGTTTTCCCCCAAGGAAGCAGAGTTCCACAAAGCTAAAAAAAAAACACAGCCAATTAATTGATTGGCCAACACGAGGAAAAGGAAGCAAAATAAGAACAGCAATAAAACTCTAGAATCCTTTTTTGTGGACAAAACGGATCAAAGCACGGAACGGGAGGAAGACAACACAGTCAGAACTCCCACACTAAATGCTTCCAAGACACTTGAAGAATGCCTAGAAGCTATAGATCAACTGAAAAAGGACTTTGAAAGACAAATAAGAGAAATGGAGGAAAAATTGGGAAGAGAAATGAGAATGATGTGAGAAAATCATGAAAAGAGAGTCAACAACCTGACTGAAGAAAACAACACTTCAAAGAATAGATTAACTCAAATGGTAAAAGAGGCCCAGAAAGCCAATGATGAGAAGAATGCCTTAAAAAGTTGAATTTCCCAGATGGAAACAGAATCTCAAAAGCATT
>JAQQSW010011083.1:0-12843 GCA_028646575.1 Pseudocheirus occidentalis
TAAGAGAATCCTAGAAAATCAACTACAAAGCTAGTTGAAATAATTTACAATTTCAGTAAAGTTGCAGGATATAAAATAAACACATGCAAATCATCAGTGTTTCTAAATACTACCAACAAAGTTCAGCAGGAAGCATAGAGAAATGCCATTTAAAATAACTGCAGACAATATAAAATATTTGGAGTCTACCTTACAAATCCAGGAACCATACAAACACAATTACAAGACACTTTGCCCACAAATAAAGTCATATCTAAAACAAGTAGAGAAATATTTTTTTTAATTTGCTTTTTGGAAGGGGGAAGGCAGGGCAATTGGGGTTAAGTGACTTGCCCAAGGTCACATGGCTAGTAAGTGTTAAGTATCTGAAGCTGGATTTGAACTCAGGTCCTCCTGACTCCAGAGTCAGTGCTCTATTCACTGCCCCACCTATACACCCACAAGTAGAGAAATATTAATTGTTTCTGGGTAGATTGAGTCAGCATAGTCAAAATGACAAATCTGCCTAAGTTAAATTGCTTATTCAGAGTCATACCAATTAAACTACCAAAAATTAATTTATAGAGCTAGAAAAATGAAAAAAAAATCAGTTTAGAAGAACAAAAGACAAGAATATCAATGAAATCAATGAAAAAAAAATTCAAAGGAGAGTAGCCTAGTAGTAGCAGATCTCAAACTGTATTACAGAACAGTAATCATCCAAACAATCTGGTAATGTCTAGGAAATAGTGTGGTAGATGAGTAGAAAATTAGGTATGCAAAATATGAGAGCAAATGCTCATAGTAATCCAGTGTTTGGTAACTTAAAGATTCATGTTTTGGGGAAAAGAACTCAATATTTGACAAAAAAGGTGCTGGAAAAACAGGAAAGTAGTTTGTCAGGAACAAGGTACAGACCAACATCATATATCATATACCAAGATAAGGTCAAAATGGGTATATGATTCATATATAAAAGGTGATATCATAAGCAAATTAGGGGAGCATGGAATATTTTACCTGTTAGGTCTATGGAGAAGAATTTATGGCCAAACAAGAGACAGAGATTATTAGGGGATGTAAAACAGATCATTTTCATTCCATGAAATTAAAAATCTTTTGAATAAACAAAACCAATGCAACCAATATTATAAGGAAAAGCAGGAAACTGGGGGGAAAGCTTTTATAGCAAATTTCTCTGATAAAGACCTCATTTTTAAATATATAGAGAAATGAATGAAATTTCTAAAAATATGAGTAATTCCCCAAATGATAAATGGTCAAATGACATAAACAGTTTTCAGAAAAAGAAATCAAAGATATCTAGTCATATGAAAAAATCTATAATAGAAGATAATTTTTTGTCAAAATAATAGTAGCTGGTGATGGGACTTTATGATCAGGTCAATTATGAATTACAAAGGGCAAAAAAAGGTTTCAGAAATGAGTCATTTGTGGGTAATGTGATAGTACTCTTTACTGACTCTTTCACAGACATATTCTTCATTGTTAAATTTTTTCATGGCTTATATCATAACATTTAGTCCCTTTTCATTAAAAAAAATCCCCAAAATATTTGTAATTTCTAAAGAAATAGTGAAACATCTCCCATGAACATATTATTATTATTATTATTATCATTATTATTATTATTATTTACAAAATGCTACACCCTTAATCATATGGCAATTCATACCATATAACTGTAATCCGGTTACTTTCTGGAAGCCTATTTAGACAGCATAACCATGTTTTATGTTGTCTTACAGGGAGGCTGTTTATCTTGGTAAGAAATTGAAATTTCAAGCCCATCTCTGACAATCATTTTTTAGGTGACTATTAAAAAGCTGATTATTCCACTGAAGTCTCAGTTTCTTCATCTGGAAAATAGAGGTGACATTCTCTATAGTACCCACCTTACATGACAGGGTTGTTGTGCAGACCAAATGGGATAATGTCCACATGTACTATATTAGTGTTATCTATCATTATGTCAGAATTAGATATGGACTAAGGTCCATTCATTTCCTCTGTTCTGTTCCCTATGGTTACTCTTGTACCAATGGCCTTTATGAAGGATACAACCTATGATCACAGAATCAGGAAAAGCTAACTAGCCCCTGCAGAGTGTAAAGCAATGAATTTGACCTCACTGAGTTAGTGTTCTGATGCCACGAATTTCAGAGGTGCCCAGTCAGATTTCGATATGGAGACTGATTTATTATGGAATAAAAAATCAGATTACTTAGAATATCTGTGGCACCAATTACTATTACCAGGTGAGTCACTGTTGACCAGGACCAGGAACTAGATAAGTATATGGGAAGGAAAGACTTGAAAGGACTGATACAGAGGGCAGGTAGTAAAACAAGGAGAAGGATTTATACAATTATTTTAATATTATTAAGACAAACAACTTTTAAAGACTGAAGAACTCTAATCAGTGCAATGATCAACCATGATTCCAAAGTATCCTCGATGAAACAAAGTATCTTCTTCCTGACGGAAAGGATATAGATTCAATTGGCAGACTCTGACATGTATTTTTGGACAGGGTAATGGTAGGAATCCATTCTGCTTGACTATGCATATTTCTTTCAAATATTTTTTTTCTTTTTTTTGTCCAATGGAGGGAAGAAGCAGGGTAAAGAAGCTTTTGTTATTTTAAAAAGAAACGAAACTAAAAATATATATTTTACACCCATATTTTAAATGACTTTTCAATGTCTACATACACAAAAGTACATTTCTCTTCTAATGACTACCATATTATCAACTTATTAAGTAGCATTTGGGGACTGGACAACTTTTCTGTATTTATTCCAATGATAATATTTCTGAGATAAGTTTCTGAGTGATAAACACAAATAGAAACAAGGAGCACTAACTTGTCCATAAGGATGCCTGTGGACCACATACTGACTTAGAAAACTACAGATTATCATTATCTATATTTTAGTTTACAGTATTAAGTTCTTCCTAATTACATTTTAATTCTAATTTGGGCTACGCTCATGAGCATTGTGGGTCACATGCAGACTGAAGCCTGAATGTTTGACACTGTTGCACTAATGTCCCCAAATACATATATACAACAGGCATAACTGACTTGACCAACGGCCTTCACAGTCCCATTCATTTCCATTCCCTTGAAATTTATGGACTTTGGTCTTCGCTCTTTTGAAACCAAAATAAGACAAGGCCTTGGCTAGATTTAAAACCAAAATAATTAACATGTTATCAAAGGAAATTCTTTGAGAAACAATTTTTTTCATATGTTGTCAGCAGGAAGGAAGGAAGTATTGATTTGTTAAGCTCTTATTATATACCAGGCACTGTGCCAAGTGCTTCACAAATATGGTCTCACTTGATCCACACAACCCTAGGAGGTATATGCTATTATTATATCCATTTTAAAGTTGAAGAAACAGAGGAAGACAGAAGTTAAGTGACTTTCCCAGGGTCACAAAGCTAGTACCTGAGGTATGATTTCTACTCAGGTATTCCTGATTCCAGGACCAGTGTTCCCTCTTCATTGCCACCTAGCTTCTGGATATTCAAGCCAACACAGAGTAAACCCCCAAGGATCTCTGAAAGTAACTGTAGGCACAGAAGTTCCCAGAATTTGCCTAAACTTTAATTGATATAAGTATCAACTTGTCACTTCCAAAATTTATATTTATATGTAGTTTCAACTGCATAGGAGGCTATGTTTTTCATAAGTGAGATTTTCCTCTATTTCATTTCTCTTCTCACAGCCTATAGTTGAAAAGAGTGGAGTCAATCAGTCCATTTCTAATCTTCCAAATACGGTGCTTAGAAACTTAACAAGAAGCTCTAATTTAACAAGTACCAGCTCTACTACTTCTTCATTTGTTGGGAAGAGAGAGATCTTTTTTCAGACTTTGGCTGAAATGTCTACTCTTGTGTCTGATCAACTGTGACCAATCCCTTTTCATTAAGAACGACTTCACTGTATGGCATTTGCAAAGGCGTACCTTGATGGTTTCTATACTCCACGTATCATTCCTCTGAAGTAAAATAAGAGGAAATAGGGAGAGGGGACAAAGTCTTTATTGAAAAAGTTACCCATAAGTTTTCAAATTTGTGGCTATGACTGGAAAGTCAAACTATCTGATTGCCTCATGTCCCACCATCTGCACTCAATAAAATAACATTTCCCCCAACCTATTTCAAAAGAACATATTAACGTATAAAGAAAAGAAAAGTGTTTCAAGGGAGTGGGGAGTTGTTATTTCAAGCCTAAAGCCAAGAAATGGCTAGACATCTTTCCCCACATTCCAAAAGGTATAAGAAAACAGCACAGAAGCAATATTTCAGATTCAGAATTGGCCTACTTAGTTACAGAGGTCTATATTCTTAAAAGAACCCCAAGAAAATTGTTCTTCATGAGCAAATGAGAAAATGCAATAACAAAGACAACCTTTAAGAGGAAAGCTCCTTAAATGGAAATTGCTTATGGTGTTGGAACAATCTGAGGTGGAAGCAGACTTTTATTTGGCTTATCTCCCGTGATTTCGCAGAATCCAAGCATTTCCCACATGGAGACTACTTAAGAGGTCATCTTGTCATATCCAAACTTGAACAGCAAGTGGTGCTCCAAACCTCCAGCAAGGGGGTGATTCTTTCTCTTCTAAGGCAGTCCATTCCACATTCAAATAGCTCTAAGTCTGAGAAAGCTGCCCTCTCTATTGAGCCTAGGTCTGGTTCTCTCCCATTCTGCACTTCTTATGTTACTTCCCATTGGGGCCTAGTAGAACAAATATAGTCACTCTTCCATATGACAGAGCTATTCTATCTCAGTCTCCTTCAGAGATTTTTTTTTCAGGCTAACTATCTTCACTTCCTTTAATCAGTTCTTCTACTGTATTATTGTGTGGTTATTATTCTAGTAATTTGGACCAGTCATTATATATTCATGTCCTTTCCACACTGTGGTATGAAGAAGTAAACACAATATACTAATAGGCTCTGACCAAATAGGAAAAAGAGCAGAAAAAATTACTTTGAGGCAATTGGGTGGAGCATCTTCTTGAAACAAGGCCCATGTTTTTTAACACCAAGACTCTTCCTGTGAAGTTGAAGGTGAGAAATTTATGAAATATTAAAATCTCTGAAGCAGTAAGGTTGAAGACTACCCAAATGGGCAATAGATTCACTGTGGGCATGAACATGTTGCATTACAAATCAAGAGTAGTAGTGTCAAGGATGTCATCACCGAAGTACGTGACAAAAAATAGATCAGTTGGTCACATACTAGGAGTAAGGAAAAGCAATTAGACAGCTCATATGTTGCTTTACTATTAAGGCAATAACAAGAGAATGAAAGGAAAAGCCTGAGAAATCTGAGTGAACACCCAGTGGCAGAGGTATGGTAGTACATGGGCAAAATTCACACAGGATGGACAGTATTGCATTGGTTGGTATATGTATTTGAAAGGATAGCTCACACCAAGGAAAACATAACTCCATGGGAACAGTAAAATTTATAGGAACTGTGCTGGGATATAAACAACTGGACCAAAGTGAATCTAGAATGTGGTAGGCCCTCCTATTTCAACTATAAACCAAAGTCTCTGGGGTCAGTAATACATATTTTAAATTCAAACTGCAAACAAAATTAGAGTATGAGTGGGATCCACTTATTTTAACCCAAGTCAGACTTGCTAGAACTTTCATCTAAAAGGGATTTTAGAGATCATATAACACAGGGATTCTTAGCCCTCTTTCTGACATGGACCCTTGCTGGCAGTCTGTTCAGGCCAATGGATCCCTTCTCAGAATCATACCAATGGCCTACAACCATAATTGGTAGAAATGTTAAATTTCAGTTAAAGGTTAGGGAGAACAAAGACACATTTTTCCCATCCAGGTTTCTGGACCCTTTGAAATCAATCAATGGACTTCTTTTCTGTGGACACAAGGTTAAGAACCCCTGATGTAGCCAAGGTAATTCATTTCATACATGAGAAAAGTGAAGCAACTAGTTAAATGTGCTTTCTGAGGCCTTAGGTAATATTGGCTTTTATTCACATGGACCCAAAGCTAATTAAAAAAAGATTCATTTTACAAGATGCTTTTCTGAGAAAGATCAATCAATTCAAGAATAGTAGCACTAAAATCAAAGCAGGTTGCATTAATAAGGTTTAAGGAGGTGAAGCTACCTAGCAGACCTTTGTGATGTAAGTTTCAAAAATTAATCTGACTTTTTATTTAATTTAAACTTTTAATCTGTTATGAGTCATATTAGGAAAGTTCATAGCTTCTGAAAGGAGAAAATCAGAAGTAAAAATAATTAAGAATGGATATTACCATGAGAATTCCTTTTGTGACTCTTTAGATGATGCTAATAAAGATGAAATACTGGAATTAGAGGGTTGGGATAACTTTGAAAGGTCATCTGGTCCATCTCTCTGCCCACAGGAAGAGATACCGTTAATCTCACATAGATAAAAACTACCTTTGTTTCAGAAGAGACTGCAAGATATTTATTCCAGTGCACAGTCTTCATTATTAGAAGAACTGCAGGTCAATCTTTGAAGGACAAATTTAACTTGTGCCCATCAGCACAGAAAGACTGTAGGACTGGAGAGGTGTGCATTCTGTGTTGCAGTGGGTTACAACACCTAGTTCTGCACTACCACAAATTAACCATAACCAGGGGTCATTTCTCATTTCATTCCATAAAGTCTTTAAGTGTCAACTAGCTGAAAAGCTCTGTGATAAGTGTTAAAGAAGATCCGAGATAAAGATTTCATCCTCCTCATCCTTGCTCCTAAGAGGCTTCTAGTCTAATAGGGTTATAAAAGTACTATGCATACAAGTAACCAAAACTCAGAATAAAATAAGGGAACAAAGGGAGATTTTGGCACTACTATTGGCACCTAGGAAGGAGAACTTGCTTCTGGATGGGAAGTTATTAGGGGAAGACTTATGGAGGAGATGGAAGCAGAGCCAAGTTTTGAAGCATGAGCTAGATTTCAATGGAAAGAAATGGTTGGTGGAGATCCTTTGATTCTCTTATCTTCCCTTAAGAGCTAGAACTGTATCTCATTAATCGTTTTGTCACCCACAGAGACCTACAGTGTCTTACACATAATAGGCACTCAATAAACATTTCATGCACTGAATGACTAAAGTAATGATCTGCTTTTTTTCTATACAAAATAAACTTTAGAGGATTGTGTTTTCTGGATTGTTTTCTCAGATCTTTCCTTCTCTAGCACTATGTAGACACAGGAAGGGGGTGGGGAAAAGGAGCTTAATCATGTTGCTGAACTATAGGACTGTAAACATGCCAACTCCCTCCTCTAAGGGCAGAGCTCATTGGAAACTGAATTACTTACGACACAGAGAGGTCACACAACTAGTGTAACTGGGGATTCAGCTCTAGGGTTTACTGAATCCAAGTTTGGCATTCAATCCACTTCACTATACTGCCTTTCCTCCTGTGTTAGCACTGCAGGATGATACTAAGAGCCCAGGCAGCATGGCTAGTTCCATCCAAACTTGAGGAGTACCTGGAATGCTATTTTTTTCAAAGAACCTATCAAGTAAATTACTAAACGTTACCAAGTTGTTTTCATAAAAGAAACTTTCTCCCCTTGTAAACAGTATTCTCCTTGTGACAGGTTCTTGGTTATTTATTTGTTATTACATAAAAAATAATAAAAAATATTAATAATTTGTGAGGCAGCCAGATGGCTCAGCAGAGAGTGCTGGGCCCAAAATCAAAAATGCAATTTCAAATCTGGCCTCAGACATTGTTTTACTCGTGTGACCCTGGACAAGTCACTTAACCTTTGTTGGCCTTAATTCACTGGAGAAGGAAAGGGCAAACCACTCCTGTATCTTTACCAAGAAAACCACATGGACAATATGATCCATGGCATTATAAAAAGTTGGACACAATTGAATGACTGAAGAGCAGTAACAAATATTAATAAGATTGCAGTATCTTTTGCTTGATGTGAAATTAATGAGTGTTAATATAATAACTGTGATTTAGAAAATTATTAGAAAAATTCATAGTAATTCAACCATCTGGTCGCCCCAAGAAAATTAAACTTTGGGAACCATCCTGCTAGTGCATGGCTCCAGATGGGGCATATCAAAATCAAACCATTGTTGGCAATGCTCTGGGGAAACAGATTTGGAGGCTACAGCACTTGATGAACATATTTTACTGCTTGTGACTTTCAAGCTACCCTTATTTCCCTATGGAAATACTAGAGAAGAATCTTAAGCAAGATCAAAGTTTCTTAAGCATAAGTTGTTCTGCATACAGCCTTGTTACAGATGGATCAGATTACCTTGTGGTCACCAAAGTCTGTGACTCAGTTCCCATTTTCTATATGGTGCTATTGGAACTATGAAGGGTACTTTGGAGTTCTCCCCCTCCCAAACTGACCATCAGTTCTGGGGTCTCTGTCCCCAGACCTTGATAAATCATGGAAGTTGATCTAGTAAGGAAATGTTTAGGCAACAGTTACATCTCTGCAAGAAAAAAGTGGAAAGCTGAATACTGAATAATGAGATGCTTGATCATCACTATCCAATCCACAGGCTGCAATCATTTTAAATGAAGCCTGACCTTTTATATTTCTACACTGACTTTTTTCCTGCATATGTTACATTTACTACATTGCCACATTGCCTTGTACATTCTAAGATGTCAAGAGAGAGAAGATGAAATGTAGTAAACTAAAAATCCTGGAATTTGCTAATGAGAAAGAGCATAGGCCTCTGATCTAAGAGTTGGAAGGGGCTTCAGAACCAATTGTGGCTAAGATTGCCTGTTAAAACAGGGCTCAGCTGAATGCTCCTTGTATCCATACTCTTCTCACTCCATACTAGTTTTTAAAAAGTCCAAAAGCCAGGATTTATACTTACCTATAGGATGCCATGTAAGTGAGGAGCGCCAGTACCACTCCAAACCCTCATCCCAGCCCCACCACTAAATCAACCTGCCATTCTCATGTATGAGAGCTTGCAACTTGATCTGAATGATAGAACTCTTTGAAAGGAATAATAATGGATGAGCAATGGTGAAAAGTTAATGGGAAACTCAATTGTGTAGCAGCTTCTGAGACCATTTCTATAAACGGTATCAGGGACATAAACTCAACAAGTTAAATCAATAACATACATAGCTGAATGGTTAATGAGGGAAGTAACAGTTGGATATAGACAAAACAGCTCTCTCTCTCTCTCTCTCTGTGTGTGTGTGTGTGTGTGTGCGTGTGTGTGTTTGTGAAATCAATGAGAACGAGAAGGTAAAATTAAGAAGGAAATAGGTAGCTATCTGGTTATGACAATGGATGGAGTGGGTTTAAATAAGAATTAAAGGCAACAACACTTATATTCACTTTTAAAAAGAGAAAGACACTACAAAAAGAGGTAAAGATTTACTTTCTTCAAAGCATGCATGCAGGCAAAAGTGGAATTTTGTAAATAATCTTATTCTCTGATTTGGCCCACTCTTATTCATAACTTTGAAATGAAAGTTTGAGGCTATACATAGGAGTGGCTGCCCTCCAACTTGGCACAGCCAGCTTATGCCATCCTCTTGCCAGTTGTCCTATTTTTCAGGCAGAGAGTTGCCTGGAGCCTTCATCATATTCGTATCAAGGCAGCTTAAATGATGTGGAGGAGGAAGATGAGTGTTATAAAAATGGGAAATCAGTCCTATTTCTTGCCTTATTTCAAGTGTTACAGGCCAGTGAATGAACCAGGGGCCAATAAATGATCAGTTTTCATTTCTAACTTCTTTGTTTAAGACGAATTTCCAACTAGACATTAGAGAAGAGCTGGAAGTGGTGTTTATATAGCAGTTTAAAACGATTTGGATAATGTTGAAACAAGGGTCTATGAAAAGGGTAAGTGGTTCTCACCACCTTGCACCATTTTCATAACTTATGGCTGAGGTCTAGGGTGCTGAAACAAGCACACAGAGGTCAAGGGCATAAGTTGGGCTTCACGGTTGCCCAGATTTATGCCACCAGATGACTTAGGGACCTGTCTTATCACCAATCCTTTTAGCTCTATTTCATCAGCCATAATTTTGAGTTCCTTCTCACCTGGTTGCCCTTCTTTGGATATGTTTCAGTTTGTCGAGGGCCCTTATATGTTTTGAACTTTGGGGGGTAGAAGCAAAATCATATATCAAAATTATAAAGAAAACTCCTTGTAGCTTCTCAGATAATGTCAGGCCACAACATAAGATCCAACTAACATCCTACTAATGTCATAGCAATTCTATCAGCAGTGGATTCAGGTATTGACTTGGGAGGTCAAGAGAGTCATCAGGGCATATAGCTCTTTGTGTTACTATGGGAGACATGCACTGTACAGCACTATGCACTCGCTGTGACCCTGGTTTAATGAGATCTGTGGTATAATGGGAATTATTCCTAACAGTTTTGTTGCGATCACTTTGCAGAGAAGTTCACTCGAAATACTTTAGAGCCCAACTGATGTTTCCTTTGCTTTATATTATAAACATTTCCCAACACATCCTCTTCTAGTCAATGAGCCTCCCCTTAGAAAAAGTTTTTTTTAATTGAACAAACTAACCAACACAAAGACCAGATCTGACAACATACACAACATTTCATACCCATAATCCTCCACCTTTTCAATAAAAAGAGAGGGATAAATTTCTTTTCTCATTTCTAGGTCAAAGTTTGGTCATTATAATTTTTAGCATAGTATTTTTTAAAAATCCATTCAATTTATAACATGGTAATTATCACATATGTTGTCTTACTGACCAATTTATGTAAGAATTAGTTCATAAAAATCTTCCAATGTTCTTTGAATTCCAATACTCATTATTTCTTAAATTACCAAAATATTCCAGTACTTTTGTCTATCACAGTATGGTCACATATTTCCCATTCAGTTGGCACTAATTTTCCAGTCTTTACTATCACAAACATGTTTCTGTGAGTACAGTTGTATACATGGAACTTTTCTTCCTATGCTTCCTTGGAGTATATGCTTAGCCCCGGCATCTCTGTGTCTCCAGGTTAAATATTTTAAATGAATACAGTATTGCAGAGTTTAACAAATCAATGTGCCTTCCACATAAACTGTCTTAATGTCCTTAATCACTCTCTACCTGAAGATGACCATCATTGGGATTGTGGCATGGAGGAGCCACCTTGGGATGTTACATTAGGCCAAAAGAGTGCAGATTTGGGGGTCTTAATTGTTTTCTGACATCGACTTGTCAGTTCTGCTCCTGTGATACAGCCTGTACCTACCAGGCTAATACTTATCAAACTTGTGGGTTGCCATATCCACATATTTGTGTTTTGATCTGTCCTGTCTACTTTTGAATACTCAGGCACTTTGTATTTTTATGTATTACCTACGAGGTCATACAAACAATGTTAGATAAGGATAATATTAATGTTTGAACTCCAAGAAACTCAACTCTTAGTGAACACTCCCTGATTGGTCTTATGGTGGAGGAGGAGGAATCACACACATTTGCATTTCTATTGCAAAGGTTAGGAGTGAAATGTGGGAACAAGTTAGGCACCATTTCCTGAATTCTCCAAAATAGATATAAATAAATTGGGTAGATGCAGGCATCCTTCTCTTGCAAGTTTGATATATTCAGAATGACTCATATCCTTCCAATCCCATTAGCATATCAGCTATTACAGAGTAAGAAGTGAGAGACTTTACATGCCTCTCATGAAAATGTGAAGCTGACCTATCAGTCCAAGTTCTATTTAAATATATCCAGGCAAGGTATGCATTATATACCAATTAATTCTCCAGCCTACAGCTGAGAAGGTGAAAAAAGGTAGAATGTGCAGGGTTCCTAGACAACCTTCTCACTGTTCAAAAGAAAGTAAAAGGAGACAGAAAACTACTAAAAAGGCTTCCCCAGGAATAAAATCCTGCACTGGGCAGACTCTTCCTCTGGGATAGGATGTCAACAGACAGCTTCAGTTCCTTCCTGACAGATAGACTTCATGGCAAGGGAAGGAAGGGGCAGTACTGAACAGTGAAATGGAACTCCCTTTGCTTTTTCCTTTTTATATCATAGAAATACAACCCATCTATGAAGCTCCTCTATTAAAACTTTTGGGGAACCTGTACCTTTCTGTAGCTCACAAATCCCTTAGTTTCCATGAACAGCTTACTAAATGGGGACTTATACGTGGCTTTCAGAAGCAATTTCTATGATTGGATTGTTAGTCTGTAACATAATCATATACCAGAACTACTGAGACAATTTCCCATCTATTACCTCCACATTCTGGCAATCCAGCCTAACTAAATGGGAGAGAAATGGGCTGAATGGATGGGTTAAAATTCAACCCAATCTTCCTATTTCCTGCTCCTGCACAAAGCATTTAGTCTAATAGACAAGCTTCACACTACAGCAATTAACTGGGAAATTGCTCTCATGTGATCTGAGCCTGAGCCCTCATAGACAGGTTCAGGCTACAGCAATTAATCATATGATAGTTAGAATATAGTTGAGATATTGATTTACAGGGGCTTGCAATGTAGAGAAGTCATCTTAGAAAGAGGAATTGACCTGCTCTTTTTTGATTCACCTTTCCATGATGTTTTTATCTGATTTTCCCTTCAACTTTGTTTGGTAGTCTTTTCTTCATGGGAAAGCTTCATAGAAAAATGTAAAATCTTCCTTAAAACATGGTCAAGGAAATCAGTTCATAAGATGGTGGCGCAGAATGCAAAATAGATAATCTTGATTACATCAAATTGAAAAGTTTCTGTACAAACAAAGCCAGTGTAACCAAGATTAAGAGGGAAGTGGGAAATTGGGAAAGAATATTTACAACTAGTGTCTCTGAT
>JAQQSW010011084.1:0-12843 GCA_028646575.1 Pseudocheirus occidentalis
TTTTTTTTTTGCCTTAGCTGAAGCATAATATATTCTACTCCATCCTTTTACGTTTATCCTGTGCATATCCTATTCCCTCACCTGTTTTTATTTTTGTATCTTCCTTTTCTCTTCCCCTCCTTTAGAGTTTTCCTTTTGACCACGACCTACCTCAGTGTTCCCTCCCTGTTTTCCCCAGTCTTTACCTACCCTTTCCCCTTACTACTCTTTGCCTCCCTTCTAAACACTCTCCTGCTTCTACATTCCATTTGCCCCTACTACTTCTATAGAGTACAATAGATTTTGATAATTAACAGAGTATGTACTTCCCTCCTTGAACCCAAATCAATGGTAGCAAGTTTCATACATTGCTCTCCTTCTTCCCTCCTTTCCCTCCATTATAATGAGTTTTTTGCATCTTTTCACATCAGGATCCCAAACTTAACTGATTATATTGATCCCTTCTTGACTCAGAACCAAAGAGAATAATGTTCATATTATGCTTATCTCCGTACTTCCTTCTCCTCTACTTTAGTATGCTTTTATGCCTCTTCATATGGCATAATTTATCATTTTCTGCCTCATCCTTTCCTTTTCTCCCATTACAACCCTCTTGTTACCCTTAATAAGTTTTTTCATAAATTACTTTATTTATTTTCTTATTTACATCATTCATTCCCACTAGATTTTGAGTTACAAATTTCCTTACCATCTTTTCCCCTACCCAATGCTTCATAACTGTCATCTCACTGTTTAACCCCTCCCCCAATCTGCTCTCTCCTATGTCCTTCCCCTCACCCCTCTGACTTTCTGGTAGGGCAGGATGGATCTCTCTACCACAGTGTCTGTATATCTTAATTCCCAGTTGGATGTTGATAATAACAATAATATACACATATACATTTTTAACATTTGATTATAAAATTTTAAATTCTAGATTCTTTCCCTTCCTCCCTTGTCACCCACCCCCAGTGGAAGAACAAGCAAATAAGTAAAAGCTGTACATGTGAAATTATGCACAACATCTCCACAGTGGGCATATTGTGAGGGACTGATTAAATGTTCCTCCTTCATATCCCACATCCCCTCCTTGTTCTATTCTCTACCCTGTCACCATCCCTAGTCCTTTACAGAAGTCAATACTTCCAGCAATCCTTCCCCCCTCTCAGGCCCTCCTCTTAGTCAATCTGTTTCTCATCCCCATCCCCGCTATTTTCCTGCATGGCAAGATATCCAGTTTAGAATTTATGTCATTCCTTACCTAAGCCAAATTTAGCTGAGTTCCACTGACTTCTCAATTTGTCCTTCGTTCTTATGCCATACAATAGCTTAGAATAGACTTGCTCTGTGTGAGGGTGCCACAGAATGCCCTAGCACCCCATATGGAGAACTTGAACTTTCAATAAACTTTACTTTTTCTCTGGCTGAGAAGACTTGAGTGGAATTCTTTCTGGAGGACCCAGCATGTTGGTATTTTGGGGTCTCAGGAAGCCCTAACCCTCTTTGGGTACCTGTTTATTTTTATGATAATTCTGGAAATCATCACACCTGCTGCTGATCTGTTCTCCTGAAGGCTCCAAATGCAGCTCATCCTGGTTGCCCTGGGGCCAAACCACAATTTCAAGCTGGCCTGATTTGGGCTCCCAGGGTGCTTTGATGAGCCCTTCCTGCTGAGTTGCCTTCAGCTGGAGATGTATTTTTTCTCTATTTTTGTGAATTTGGGATCCCTAAAACTTGTTTAGAGTCATATTTAAGGGTATTTGAGGTGGCTATGTGGGAGCTGCGGAACCTTGTTGCTTCTGTGCTGCCATCTTCACTCTGCCCCCAATAATTTGTTTTTAATTTTCAGATTACTTCTTTTATACCCACCCTCTATTGATGTACATGCCTTGTAAATGTAGCAATAATTATAGAAATTTCCATATTGACAGGTATCAGCTTCTCATATAGGATTGTAAACAATATGTTCTTATTGATTCCCAAGTTATATGCATGTGTGTGCATGTGTGTATGTGTATGTGTATGTGTGAGTATGTGTTTTCCTTATTTACCTTTCTATGTCTTTCTTGCATCTTTTAAGTGGAGATTGCAATTTCCATTAACTCTGGCTTTTACATCAGAAAAGTCTGGAAATCTTTTATTTCATTAAATGACCATCTCCTTGCCCAAAAGTTTATGCTCAGTTTTGCTGGGTAGGTGGTCCTTGCTTGCATTCTTAGCTTTTTTGCTTCATGAAATGTAAAATCCCAGGCTCTCTTTTATTTTAACGTAGAAACTGATAATTCCTGTGTAATCCTGACTGTAGTTCCATGATATTTGAATTGTTTATTTTCTGGCTGCATGTAGTATTTTCTCCTTGACCTTGAAGCTCTGGAATTTGGTTACTTTATTTCTTGGAGTTTTCAATTTGGGATCTCTTTCAGGAAGAGCTCAGTGAATTCTTTTGATAACTATTTTACCTTCTGATTCTAGGACCTCAGGACAGTTTTCTTTATCAATCTCTTGCAGGATGCGAACCAGGCTGCATTTTAAATCATGGCTTTCTGATATACCAATAATTCTGTATTATCTCTCTTGGATCTGTTTTCCTGGTCAGTTGTTTTTCCATTGAGATATTTTGTACTTTCTTCTAATTTTCAATCCTTATGTTTTGTTTAACTGACTCTTGCTGCATCATAGAATCCTTAGCTTCAATTTGACTGATTCTGATTTTTATTGAATAATTTTACTCAATAAGTTTTTGAAGCTTCTTTTCTATATGTTCAATTTTCCTTTTTAGGGAGGCATTTTCTCCAATTAGATTTTGAACCTCCTGTCCTAGTTCTCCAATTTTACTTTTTAAGGATTTATTTTCCTCAGTGAGATTTTTTTCCAGTTTGGTCACTATAGATTTAAATTGATCTCTACCTCTCTAATTTGGTTTTTAAAATCTTTATTGAGGTTCTCCAAGAATGCTTTTGGGGCTTGAGACCAATTCACATTTCTTTCCATGTTCTCCAGTTTGAGTATAGATTCCATATTTTTCTCTGAGTTTGGTTGTTATTGCTCACTATAGAAAGATTGTGTGGTTCTAGATCTCACAGATACCTTCTTCCCCATTATGATTGTGTATGTCCTGGATTTTTAGAGTGGATCTCTGCTTCTGGGATGAAGATGTATTGCACTTCTCAGGCTGGGAGGCAGGGGTTTCATTGTTCACTTCATGAGCTGTAGCCTCTGAGTGTCTAAACTGAGGCCAAAGCCAGGACTCTCAGTGTTTTCCCTGAGTTATCCTGATACTCACAGTGTAATCTTTTGGGGAGGGGTAGTCTGCCACTTCTGGTTTCCACCACTGTGTCTCTGAGCTACAGCTCAGGCAGGGTCACCAGCTGGAGGCCAGCAGGGCTGGTGTCTGCAGATTCCCCTGGTGGTGCTAAGGCACCTGAGCTTGTGTTGTTAGTGCTTGCTGGCTCCACCTCTCTGCTCTTAGACTCTATACTGTCTCACTTCCCCCTTCCTCCGTGACCTGCAAGCCTGAGGCTGTTTCTACTAACTTAGGATTTTATTCTGGGTGCAACATTTATCCCTGAGTTTTTTGGATCAGGGAAGGGGAATCAGAGCAACTAGGTTTTATTCTGCCATCCTGACTCCTGGAACTTCAGGTATGTAAAAACATCCAGGTCATAGCCTGATAGCCCCAGGAAAAGCTGCTGTCCCTCCTTTTGGCCCCACATTTTCTCTTACCCAGCTCCAACAATCCCCTGTCCTGTGGTGAGATGGCTGAAAATCACCCTGGGGGTGGGTGAGTCTGCTGGCTGGGTCTCCTTCTCACTCTGCTGTAGTCTGCTCTCAGATTTGCGTTGGTCTAGCCCCTGTCTGCTCCATCATCCCCCTCTCCAGAGCTATGTGAGCACTTTCCTGGGTCAGGAATTCACCATGCTCTATCTCCTAACTGGTTCTGTCCCTCTAAAATCTGTTAAAATTTACTTTTTAAAGTTAAGGACAGAATCCTTGGAGGAGCTTAGAAAAGTTACTGCTTCCTTTCTGCCATCTTAGCTCCACCTCCAATGCAACTCACTAGTTATTTCTTTACCTGTCTCTCAGTTTCATTTATCAATTTAATTCTTCTCTTTGTTTATATTTCCTTAAATTTATTATGGGGAGTCAGTGTTCTCATTGCAGAAAGAGCTAGTCTCAGAGTCAGAAATGCCTCATTAACATCTTACTTCTGCCACCCAATGGATGTGTGATCCTAAACAGTTCCCTTAAACTCTCTGGGCCATCGGCTTCTGTCTAGCATAAGTCTCTTAGTTGTATAGTATGTACCATTTTGCACAGATGGAGCATTTTCCTTTGATATTTTATAAACCTATGAAAGATCAAATCAACTCCTCATTTACACAATATAACTACCATCAGCAGCCACAACAACAATGGTAACAGCAAGAAAAAGAATTTTTATCATCTCTCTTCTTTTAGCTAGCTAGCTGTTCCCTTTACCTATTCCTTTTATAGTACCTTTACATAGAAACTTAAGGCATTTTTTTCTCCTTTTGCTTCTTATTTATGTAAAGGAAGTGGCAGATCATGTAAAATCCCTGATCAAGCAGGGAAATATTCCTCAACAACTCTTAAGCAAAATATGAAACTATTTCTTAAAAATTTGATAATATAGTGGAATATAATATGAATTATTTGTAGTAGCTATCATACTAGATTCCTCAAAATTGATGGAAATAAAGTCTCTTGGACACTACATTATATTAATTGATGGGCACGGGGAGCTTAGAGTAACTGAGTAGCTGAAGAATCAGTCGTACTCTTATTGACCTTTACGTAGTAAGCTGGTTCCAGTTGGTAGAGAGGGAGTTCTGGATGAATAAATTCTGTGCATGAAGATTATCGCAGCTATTGTGCACTCTTTTGTAAATCTTTTCTTCTGAGCCTTTTTCGAAGCAAAATATGGGAATGGGGAGGAGAAGGTTTAACTTTTTGCCCCCAATTAATAATAATAATGGTGTCTTAGAGAGATGGCACATGATTACTGGTGACATGCATTTTTGCATGTAACTGGAAAAGAGAATTCAAGAATATTACTTCTTAGATTCTAAACTTCCATATAGAGAAGCAGAAATTTTGAATTTTAGTTAGCATTATCCTGGGATCTAGCAATTTAGTCAACAAAAGGAACTTTTGGAGAGTGCATCAGATCTGAGAGACACCTCTTGGATAAATTAAAGTTAAACATTATTAATTTCAAGCATTTTAGGTACAATAAATAAAAGTTACTATAGGTACAAATAAGAGAGAAAGACAGACACAGACACAAAAAAGAGAGACACAGACACAGAGACACAGAGATAAAGAAAGACTAAGAGAGACTGAGACAGAGAGACAGAGACAGAGACATGGAGAGACTGAGATGGAGAGAAAGACAGAGACAGAAACAATACTTCCAGTCCATAAATAAAAATCCAGTTTGAAATCAAAGATAACACCAAACATGTTAGCAGAATTAGAATCTGGAGGTCTTGAGAAAACTATTTAGTCATGTCCAACAGTGACCAGTGAAATAACATGTCCCAGAGAATGTGAAACTAAGTTCAACAGGATAAGAATACTAGAAGGTGTGTAGTCCTATAACATCATTGACATACATTTCCCCAACTAAAACATTCCTCTCTTCTATGTTCACCACATATGTACCCCTCGGTACAAGTGCCCTAGCCATATGTGCTCATAAGCTAAATGTATAAATATCCACCCATGACCTCTGTGTGTGTCCACCTCCTTTACTCATGTTGGTTATGTTTGTGGGAGAGTATATTCTGGGTTCATGGAGGAAGTCATTTTTGTTGCCACTTTTAAAAAGGCCATTTCAGTAAATTCCTTTGCTTTGAGCTATGTCTTCTGAATTAAAGCTGATGAACAATAAACACATATTGATTCCCTTGACATTCATTTAAAAAATAAATTATTTATTTTTAATTTTCAACAAACACTTTAATAAGTTTTAAATGTTCTCCCCCTCCTTCCCACTTCTCTCCTCAAACCACTTGAAATCTGATATGGGCTCTACACCTACATTTCTAATAAACACATTTTTACATTAATAAGTTTGCATAGAAGGACTATAACAAATGAGAAAAAACATGAGAAAAGGGTAAGACAATAAAACAAAACAAAATCTTTGTTTTGTTCTGCCTTCCAAATCCACAGTTCTTTTTCTGGATATTATCAGCATTTTCTGTCATGTGTTCTTTGGAATTGTTTTAGGTTTTTGCATTGCTGAGAAGGCCTAAGTCTATCAATATCAGTACACGCACATTCTGACTGTTACTGTGTACAGTGTTCTCCTGGTTCTGCTCCCCTCACTCAGAGTCAGTTCATATAAGTATTTTGAGGTTTTTCTGAAATCTGCTTGTTCATCATTTCTTATAGCATGATAGTATTCCATTACATTCATATATCGCAACTTGTTTAGTCATTCCTCAATTGATGGGTATCCCCGCAAGTTCCAGTTCTTGGACACTAAAAAATAAAGAGCTGCTATAGTTTTGTACATGTCAGTCCTTTTCCCATTTTTATGATCTTTTTTGGATACAACCCTAGAAGTGGTATTGCTGGGTCAAAGGATATGCACATTTTTATAACCTTCTGGACATAGTTTCATTTTGCTCTTCAGAATTGTTGGATCAGCTCACAGCTCATCCAACAAAGAATTAGTGTTCTGATATTCCCACATCCTCTCTGACATTTATCATTTTTTTTCTGTTTTGCCATGTTAGCAAATCTGATAAGTGTGTTGTGGTACCTCAGAGTTGTTTTGAAGTGCATCATCCTAATCAATAGCTATTTAGAACATTATTTTTTCATATAATACAGTTTTGATTTCTTCCTCTGAAAACTGCCTACTCATATCCTTTGACCATTTCTCAACTGGGGAATGACTTTCATCCTTGTAAATTTGACTCAGCTCTCTATATATCTTAGAAATGAGGTCTTTATCAGAGACACTGGTTGTAAAAATTCTTTCTCAATTTCCCACTTCCCTCTGATTCTTAGTTGTATTGGCTATGTACAAAAACTTTTCAATTTAATATAATCAAAATTATCTGTTTGCATTTGGCAATGGTCTCTATCTCTTATTTGGTTATAAATTTCTTAGGTCTCCATAAATCTGATAGACTGTTTTTTGTTTCTCTCATTTGTTTATAGTTTCAGCCTTTCTACCCCAATTGCATTTTGGTAAAGGGTATTCGATGTTGTTCTATGCCTACTTTCTGCCATACTATTTTCCAATTTTCCCAACATTTTTTGTCAAACAATGATTTCTTGCCCCATAAGCTCTGATCTTTGGGTTTATCAAACAGTAAATTGCTATCAGCTTTGACTACTGTGTTTTGTGTACCTAACCTATTCCACTGATCCACCTTCTTTTCTTATCCGGTACCAAATGGTTTTGATAATTGCTGCTTTATAATACAATTTAAGATGTGATATGGGTGTGCCACCTTCCTTAGCATTTCTTTTCATTAATTCCCTTGACTTTCTGGAAATTCTCTTTTTCTAAATGAATTCTGATATTTTTTTCTAGCTCTTAAAAATATTTTTTGTAGTTTGATTGGAAAGGCATGAATAAATCAATTTAGGTACAATTGTCATTTTTTTTTTACATCTCAGCTTGACCTACCCATATGCAAATGAAGTTTTTCCAATTTCTTAGATCTGACTTTATTTGTGTGAAAAGCGTTTTGTTATTGATTGCCTATTTCCTAGCTTTTAAAACTGATCTGTCTTTCTGGGGGCACATTGGGCTCTGATCCATGCTTCTTGGCCTGGGAGCTAGGGGCCTGGTTACTGACTTTGTGTGTTGTGGCCTCTGGTTCTGTCAGATAGAAGCTATATAATGTTGCAACCCACTTGATGTTGGGCTGGAGCTAATTGTTGTATTCCAAGGCCAAGGCTGAAGTCAGGTCTTTCTAAATTCTATTTGTCAAATTCTAATTTTATTGAATTATTTTCTTCAGTTAATTTTGCACTGCTTTTACATTTGGTCAATTTTTTCTTTTAAGAATTTATTTTCTCCAGTTAGGTTTTGTACCTCCTTATCCATTTCAGTCCCTGAGTTTATTTGAGGAGGTTGATTTTCAAATATTTTGTAATTTGTACAGTGAGTTTAAAGGGAATTTCTCTTTTTATCTCTTGCTGCTGGGATTTGTTAGTAATATATAGAAATGCAAGTGATATATGTGTTTATTTAATATACTGCAACTTTGCTAAAGTTGTTTATTATTTCAAGCAGTTTTTTATTTATTTTTCTAGAATTCTCTAAGCATATTATCATATTGTCTGCAAAGAATGAAAATTTAGTTTCTTCTTTGCCTATTCTGATTCAATTACTTTTTTTCTCTTATTGCTAAAACTAACATTTCCAGTACCATATTGAATAATACTGATGGTAATGGATATCATTGTTTTGCCCTGGATCTTACTGGAAATGCATCTAGCTTATCCCCACTACATATAATGTTTGCTTATGGTTTTAGGTATATGCTAATTATCATTTTAAGGAAGACTCCATTTATTCTTACACTCTCCAGTATTTTCTTTTTTGGGGGGGGGAGGGCAGTTGGGGTTAAGTGACTTGCCTAAGGTCACACGGCTAGTTTTTGTGTTAAGTGTCTGAGGCCGGATTTGAACTCAGGTCCTCCTGACTCCATGGCCGGGGCTCTATTCACTGCACCACCTAGCCGCCCCAACTCTCTAGTATTTTCAAAAGAAATGAATATTGTATTTTGTCAAAAGCTTTTTCTCCATCTATTGATATAATCATATGGTTTCTGTTCCTTTTGTTGCTGATGTGATCAGTAATGCTGATAGTTTTCCTAATATTGAACCAGTCCTGCATTCCTGGTATCAAAGCTACCTGATCAAAATGTATTATTCTTGGGATAAGATGCTGTATTCTTTTTGCTAATGTTTCATTTAAAGGGTTTTCATTTATATTAATTAGTGAAATTGGTCTATAATTTTCTAGCTCTGATTTGGCTCCTCCCGGTTTAGGTATCAATACCACATTTGTATAATAAAAAGAATTTGGTAGGACTCTACTTATTTCCTGAAATAGTACATTTATCATTGGGCTATATTGCAGTTTCATGATATTTGAGTTGTTTTTTTCTGGATGCTTGCAGTATTTTCTCCTCGAACAAATTCTGGAATTTGATTATAATCTTCATTGGAATTTTTAATTTGGGATCTCTTTCATATTTTGATGGGTGGATTCTTTTGATCACTCTTTTAACCTCCTTTGCAACTAATACTGTGACCTTCAGTGTAAACCAGGGGAAATGTAGAAAAAATTGGCCTTGGCCTTGGCCTTGGAAAACACCAGTTAGTTTCAGCTCAGCACCAAGTGAGTTGCATGATTATATAGCTTCTACCTGACAGAACCAGAAGCCACAACACACAAAATCAGTAGCCAGACTCCTTCCTCCCAGGACAAGAAGCATGGGTGAGAGCCCAATGTGTGCCAGCAATTTCAAGGGGCATGCAAGATCTTCAAATGCCTTTACCATTACATTTGGCCACAAGATCTTTCATGTCCCTTACTTGGCAAAAATACATTAACAATACATTTCATTGCACAGGTTAATAGGAGTTTTAGGAATAACTGGGATCAATAGAATTTTATGACAACATAATAAGGATAGAGCAAAATAAAGACAGAAAACAACGTTTTAGGGTGGAACTGGAGCACAAGCTCCCCAACATTTCCCCCCCCCGAAAAAAACAAATGGGATTCCACAATCTTGGGGTGAGTGGCTAAAGTCTCTTCTTCTATCACTACTTGCTGTTGAAATTGGACATAGATCTGTCCCTCTCCTAAGGGCTCCCATATGAGAGATCAGTTCTTTAGCCAGCATTTGGAATGTGCTTGATGCCAAATCCAAGGGTGACACATCACAGTCTTGGACAAGTAGTGGTTATCAAACATCTACAGGTGGAGGGTACCAAGCCTGAGGAAACAAATCTAGCAAACGAGGTGAACAGACAAAAAGCCCAAAAGTAACAAGGAGACAATAACCAGAAACATGGTAGATACAGGATCAGCCATGCTCCTGGAGTCCATGTGACCACTATTTTAGCCTCCCTCTCAGTAGAATATGAGTTAAGGCTACAGCTTTGTAGCCATCTTCTCCTGAATAAACAAGAGTTACAGTGTTATTCTTCTCATATGCTATAAGTCTCCACAGCCTTTGGAACATCATCTGGCATCTGTATTACTCATACTTTCGCTCCCATTTTCATTTTATCAGTAGAACGAAATCCTTCAGTTCCTTTGATAGTCATTATGGAAAGAGGGTCAGTTTTTACAAGTGGTATTCTTTTATAAGAAATGATAATGACTTGAACTATTCTATTATTTTTACAAATCTGTATGGGTTCTTCTCCTAAATAATGGAATATCACAATTTCTCCCTGATAATTAGAATCCATTACTCCAACCAATACATGCATTCAACGAGCTATTAATCCTGATTTGGGTAAAATCTGTCCAAAGTGATTTTTAAGGATTCTTATGCATATTCCAGTGGAGATTTTTCTTATTTCTTTTCTGTCCAACCAAAAGTCCTCTAAACAATGTAAATCATACCCCACTGAAGCAGGTGTTCCTGGATACAGTGCTGGGACATCTGGCCTCAAAGTCTGATAATCAGTATTTGGGATCTATTGTGTTGGTTATTTTCTAATTTGCAGATTTGAGGTCATCATTCTGGCTCGAGGTGTACTTCCCCCCAATGGTCTATGATTCAAATGACATAAAGTTATGAACAAATTATCCTTCCAATGTTGATATGAATTGTTGGAACTTAACTTCCTTAACTGTTCTTTCAATAATCCATTCATTTTTATTTTATAGCTTATTTTTTATTTCAGTTAACTTTTGATAATTTTTAGTTTACATCATTAATTTCCACAACACTTTGAGTTATAATTTTTCTCCCCATCTTTCCCCTAACCACCACCCACCCCAAAATAGCAATCCCACTGTAAACCCCTCCCCCAATCTGGTCTCTCCTATATCCTCCCCCATCACTCCTCCAAGTTTCCAGTAGAGCAAGATGGATCTCCCTACTCCAGTGTCTGTATATCTTATTTCCAAGTTGCAGATACTAATAATAATATAGATGCATATGTATATAAGTATATATTTGTATACATATGTAAATGTGTATGCACACACACACACACACATATGTTAAACATTTGGTTTAAAACTTAAAATTCTAGATTATTTCCCTTCCTCACTCATCACCCACCCCAATTGGAAAGGCAAGCAATTTAATACAGGCCATATATGTGTAGTTAAGCAGAACATCTCCACAATAGACATATTGTGAAAGACTGACTATTTTTCCCTCCATCCTATCCCAGCCCCAGTTTGTTCTATTCTCTACTTTGTTCCTGTCTCTTTACAGAAGTGTGTGTTTCTAACCCCCCCCAATTTGCCTTCCCTTCCATTATACCCCCTCTCATCACTTTTTCCCCTACTTTCCTGTAGGGCAAGATATCCAATTTAGACTCTATGTCATTCCCTCCCCAAGCCAAATTCAATGAGAGTAAGGTTGACCCACTCCTTTGGCCTTCCTGTTCCTGTTCTTCCCCTCCATTGTATCAGTAATACCTTGTCTTTTCTATATGAATTAACCCCATTCAGTCTCTCCCTGTCCCCTCTCATTATAATGTTCTCCCACCTCTCAATTTCACCATTTAAAATATCATCCCTTCCTATTCAATTGATCCTGTGCCTCCTATCTATGTATATAGGTACACAAATATACACACACTCACATGTGTATTCATATCCACATATACCCTTCTATATGGATATATATATGTATGTATGTACATACACACATATACACATGTATATATGTATACATATTTATACACACACACACATATATATATATATACACATGATAGATAGATAGATAGATACAACTACATTCTCAATTTTGATAAGTTCCTTATGATGTCTTTTCCGTGTTTACATTCTCATTCTTCTCTTGCTTCTTGTATTTGAATGTTAAATTTTCTGTTAAACTCTTTTTTTTTCATCAAGAAAGCTTTAAAGTCCTCCACCTCACAGAACGACCATATTTTCCCCTGAAACATTATTCTCAGTTTTGCTGGGCAGGTAATTCTTCATTTTAATCCCAGATCTTTTGGCCTCCAGAATATCATATCTTAAGCTCTTTGATCCTTCAATGTAGAAGCTGCCAGATCCTGTGTTAAGCTGATTGTGTTTCTACAATATTCAAATTGTTTATTCTTGGCTGCTTGTAATATTTTCTCCTTGATCTGGAACCTCCAGAACCTGGCGATAGTATTCCCAGGAGTTTTCTTTTTGAAATCTTTTTTTAGGAGGTGATTGGTGAATTCTTTCAATTTATAGTTTGTCCTCTGGTTCTAAAATATCAGGGCAATTTTCCTTAAGGATTTTTTTTTATTTTGGAGGGCAGTTGGGGTTAAGTGACTTGCCCAAAGTCACATGGCTAGTAAGTGTGTCAAGTGTCTGAGGCCAGATTTGAACTCAGGTCCTCCTGAATCAAGGGTCAGTGCTCTAATCACTGTGCCACCAAGTTGCCTCTTTTGGATTTCTTGAAGGAAAATTTCTAGGTTTATTTTTTTTAATCATGGCTTTCAAGTAGTCCAATAATTTTTAAATTATCTCTTGTCCATCTATTTTTCCATATCAGCAGTTTTTTCAATGAGATATTTCACATTGCTTCCATTTTTTATTTGTTTGGATGTGTTTAATAGTATCTTCATTCCTCATAAAGTCATTCACTTCAATTTGCTACATTCTAACTC
>JAQQSW010011085.1:0-12843 GCA_028646575.1 Pseudocheirus occidentalis
CTCTCTCTCTCTCTCTCTCTCTCTCTCTCTCTCTCTCTCTCTCTCGGCTGGGTCCTGGCCCTGCTCCATCCTCCTGGCGATGAAGAAGCCACGCATCTGAAACATCCTGTGGAATAAGGGTCACCCAGAGCCCATCCTGGCCATCAGCCGCGGCTTCACCAAGATGCTTGGTTGTGGAATGAGCTAATGTCTCTTTAAAGAAATCTTCTTTACAGAATATTGGATTAGAAGAGGAAGACACACACTCACATACACACTCACACATTCAGTCACACACTCACACTCACACTCTCACATACTTGCTCACATAAACTTTCACATACACACTCACATTCTCTCACACACACTCACACATTCTCACACACTCACATTCTCACATATTTGCTCTCACACACATTCACACACTCACACTCACACACTTGCTCACACACTCACACGCACATACACACACTCACACAACACACACTCACACATTCTCTCTCACATACTTACACACTCACACACATTCACATACACACTTACACAGCACACACACATTCTCTCTCACATACACTCACACTCACACACTCACACAGCACACACACATTCTCACACACTCACACTCTCACATATTCGCTCTCACACACACATTCACACACAGTCTCATACACTTGCTCACACACTCACACACACACACACACACACACACACACTCACACTCACACTCACGCAGGCACCTGACTGGGAAGCCCAAGTGGGGAAAGTGCAGCACTACAAGAACATCAGCCTCTTCCCCTCATGGGGCCTCAGATGGGCCTGGGAGAGGCTGTACAGACAGCATGAGGAGAGAAGAGCTAGGGGACCTGGGTTCAAATCCCACCTCTATCATTTATGGCCTGTATGACTTTGGCCAAGTCATTCCTAGGCCTCAGTTTCCTCATCTGTAAAGTTAAAGGGTTGAGGGTTGGGTGAAGTGGTCTCTGAAGTCTTTCTAGGACATTGGGACCCTTTCCCAGGAAATCCTGGGGATCCTGGAGCTCACTAGAAGGGACCCCAAATCCCTTCAACTCTCTCATTTCTACAATTGAGGAAACCAAGGCCACTTGGCCAGGATCACGCGGGTAGTGTCAGAGGCAGGATCTGAACCCGGGTCCTTTGACTTTAGAAGTAGACTTTGGCTTTTGTCTCCTAGGACTCGGGCTGCACGTCTCACGCAGACGCCAATCCTCTGACTCCTCTGTCGACTCTGCCTTTCCCCCATAAATGATGTCACCTCTGGCTCCACTCCCCCATTCCTACCTGCTTCTCTCACCCAGGCTCTTTTCCTACAGCTGCTGGCGGCCCTGAGCCTACAGGAGGCTGTGGGTGGAGGAGATCGCTTCAGAAGAAAAGGTAACGGCAAAATATAATGATATTTTTAATCAATTGCAAAAAGCAATCATTTGATCCACCTCTACAAGTCTTCCAAACAGCGAAATAAAAGATTATTATAGGCTAGCAACCTGTGCAAGGACCACGTCCATTAGAAGCCCATCAAACATGGGAATGACAAGAATGAATAGCGGGATAGCAGTTAGAGAGCTCAGCACAGTGCTCAGCACAGACTAAGCCCTTAATGAATGCCTCCTCCCTCCCTCTCTCCTCCCCTCCTTCCCTTCCTCCCTCCCTCTCTCCTTCCCTTCCTCTCTTCTTCCTTCCCTCCCTCCTTCTTCCCTTCCTCCCTTCCTTCCTCCTTTCCTTTCTTCCTCCCTCTGTCCCTCCCTTCCTTCCTTCCCTCCTTCCTTCCTCCCTCCCTTCCTTCCTTCCTCCCTTCCTTCCTCCTTCCCTTCCTTCTTCCTTCCTTCTTTCCTCCGTCCCTTAGTTCCTCAGAATAATTAAGACCTGAGTTCAGTTTCTGTCTCTGACACATCCTGTCTGGGTGACCCTGGGCAAGTCCCTGAACATCTCAGTGGTCTGGGTAACTCTCTGGGTAACCAGACTATTTTTTAAAATAGATTTTTACTGATATCTTTGTTTTTGCATCACCTAAGTTTACTTCTATGTCCCTCCCTCTCTCACCTCACAGAGAGCAATCTCTTCTAAGAAAGTATCAAAAGACAGAGACAAAGAAGAGAAAACAAATTGGACAAAACCAATCAATATATCAAAAAAAATTGACACTCTATGCAATGTTCCAAGCCCAAGGGTCCTCCACCTTTGCAAAGGAGAAAATGAAGAAATCTAAGATTATGAGTGGCAGGAAGATGCAGACCTGTACTAGTAGAGGGAACTTCTTCATTGGGAGTTCCCCAAACCACCATCTGCCCCCACACTCCCTTCCCACCCCTTGGGAGTAGGGAAATAGAGATATCTATCATATATACATATATACACATATATGCATTTATATATGCACACATACAGATGCACATATATATGCATATATACACACACATATATGTGTGAGTGTATATATCCACATATCTATGTATCCATATATATATATATATATGTATATATTTTAAAAACTATTTTCCATACCTTATCTCATTCCAGCCTCATTTCAGCCCTGTGAAGTGGGTATAATTCTTAGTCCCATTTTACATAGCCCACATTTTACAAAGGGAGGAATGAGGCTCAGAGAGTCCTTTGCCCTATTACCCAACCAGTAAACATTTGAGGTGATATTCGAATTCATGTCTCCGTATTCCTGATCCACTCTGATTTTAATAGGATCTGGGGATGCAGAAGCATGTGTGCACTGGACCTTGACCCAGTCCGAGGGCTGTGGTCCTAAGACAGGCCCTAACCCTGCAATATCTCTTCTGCCAACACTAGAGTCAAGGTCAAGGGCAAGTCCTGGCTTGAGTCTGCACTTTAATAATTCCCCATGTTCCAACAATCCTTTTTCTTTTTAAAGTGTTTTGGTATATATGACCTCAGGTTGCCCAGCTGCAGCCCTGCATGGCTCATAGAGTACCTGGTATTATTCCCATTTGAAAGATGAAGAGACTGAGGCTCACATTTACATATTTAGTGTTTTAAGGTTTGCCAGTTACTCTACTCATGTTATTGAATTTCATGTTCACATCAGCCTTATTTAGAGGTAGGTACCCTTTACAAATGAAGAAACAGGCTGAGGAAGGGCAGGTGACTTGCCAAGTAAGTATCTGAGGGAGGACTTGAACTCAGGTGTCCCTGACTCCAAGTGCCTAACTGTTTCTGTGCCACCCACTGTGCCATCTAGATACCTACCATCTCATAGCTCAGTTCATGGTAGACCCATCAATTCCCAACCAGAACTCTTTTCCTGGAGCCGTGAGACCCACGGGCAAAGGGAAGAATGGCAGCAGCGATGAGAGCTGAGAGTACACTCAGATAAAATCCTTCATAAGGAAGTCATCAGTTCCTGTCCAAGAGAACAGTAATTTGAGTTCCAGGCCTTCAGGACTCTAAAAACGCGTAACTGAGACAAGATTCTTCTAGTAATAACAGGAAATATCTTACAGTAGAGGGAGTCTCTCTTTCCTAGGTCCAGGCAAGGGGAATCAGGACCCCTCCATACCACTTCCCTGCCTTTTTTCCCTAGCATATCATAGGGTTCTGATTCATCTCGTCTACCAGAGGTTAAGGGGGTTCTGTTTTTAACAAATGTATTCAAAATTCACAATTCAAATAAATCAGTGTTAGCCTTCAAAGGTGTCACTCTAGAAGGGGGAAGTAAAACCTGTTTTACAATGAAGCATGTTTTCTCCAAATAGTATCCAAAATCTGCGTTGGGTGTGGCTGTTCAGAGCCTATGGGTGGGCCAGAGCTCCAACAATTCACCAAGCATTTGTCTACAATGCTTCAGCCAACAGCCTCTTAATTACTTACCATGTGCTAAGTGGAAGGGCTTGGTGCTGGGGTTACACAGAGAGGCAGAATGGAGCCTCTGTCCTCAAGGAGCCCACTGACTAGTGGGATAAACAGCCTGCTTGCTTCCTGGCCTCCAAGCGTCCATTCAACATCTCCTCTCTTCCCCAGTGCCTGAGTCTGTCTTTTTCCTTCCAGATTTGACTGCATCTAGAAGCATGGTGAGTAATCTTGGTCCTTTTCCTGCCTCCACTCTTTGGGACCTTAAGAAGAGAGTTTGGAAGGGAGAGACTCAGAAGGCCTGGCTGATGATCCCAACACCAGGCCTCTAGACAGCATGTGAGGACAGGTTCCTGCCATTCCCTATAATAACCATAGGTTGGGTAGCTGCCATTGTTGTCATTTCAGTTGGGGCTGACTCTTTGTCACCAAAGATACTCTGCAGTGCTTTTCTGGTTCGCTTTACAGACAATGAAACTGAGAGCCGTCAAAGGGAAATGAATTGTCCAGGTGCCGTAGTAGTATTCAAACCTAAGTCATCCTGGCTCAAAGTCAAGCACTGAGCCCACTACACTACGGGCCTCTCCCTGGGCAGAAAGTGTAGGTTCACCCCCCAAAAAGCTAGTTAGCAGAGAGCTTCGCTTTCCCATTATGGTGGGCTATGTAGGACAAGGAGGGGCTTCATCATTAAGACAGGGGTTACTTGGGTTTCTGTCCCCAAGCGAAGGGAGAAGAATTCATCCTCTGAGTTGATCGAAGGAATGACTGACCACCCCAGAGCTGGCTCTCAGATCCCCTGCACGCCATGCGTTCCTTGGGCCTGGAGGGACAATGCCCACTGGGACCCAGCCACATGAAATACATTAGAGGTCACTGAAGTGTGTTCCAGGTTTCTGGAACCTCCCTGGGGATCTTCAATACAGCCTTTAGTCCTCCTGCCCTTCTGAGGCAGCATGTCGCAATGGTTAGGGCCGAGAACTTGGACTCTGGAAGACCTGAGTTCAAACTCTGCCTTAGACACTTCCTAGCTTGGCATCCTTGGGCCAGTGACTTTACCTCGCAGCCTCTTCTATAAAATAAGAGGTTTGGCCTCAATGACTTCCAAAGTCCTTTACAGCTCTCAATGTATGACCCTAGGACACAAATGGGTGTCCTCTGGCCCTGGGTGTCTGTGGAGGGGGGAGGAGTGAAGCCACAGATATCCTGAGATGGGAGAATGCTGCCCTTCTGAGGCCTGGTCACCACAGCGGCTCTTTGGTGGCTATTAGCAATATCCCAGGCCACTAGGACCACTGGGCCCTTCAGCGTTTCCCCCTGCCATTTCTCTTTTCACACTTTTCTTTTCTAGGGTCTCTCTGGAAGATATGACTCTGAGGAAGCCGTCTACCTGGAACCCAGTCTAGGTGAACCCCCTCCCTCTGCCTCTCTCTTCTCGGAACCCAGAGACTAGGAAGTCTCCCTTTTCAACCTGCTGGGATTGGTTCCCCCTTGGTCCAATTCCCTGCAGACTTGCTGACTTGATGGTAGCCCATCCCCTCTCATTCCCTCCCTACACACACACACCAACTCTTTCTTTGTGTGTGAGGGGTGTGGGGGTGTCTCTTCTCTCTGTCAATATGGAAATCCTTGGATATCAGGCAGGAAGCCCTGAGAACAGGCTTAGGAGGCTTGGGAGGGGAGAGGCTCCTTCCAGCTCTAAATGTGGAAAGCTTGCTGGTGTGGGAGTTGGAGGAGCAGGGTTTGAATCCTACCCCTGTGCTACTTAGTACCTGAATGATCCTGGACAAGTTACTACCTTGGCCACCTTCTACTCTACGTATTGTCTCCTGGGGGCAGGGCAGGATACAGACATCTGTATCCCCAGCACCTGGCACCCCGAGAGCCCTTTGTAAATGCTATTTCTTTCACTCTTCTCTCTGGGTTTCACTTTTCTACTTGAAAATGCTAGACTAGAGGACCACTAAGGTGTGGTCCAGCTACAGGTCTATGGCCCTCTCTTCCGCACACTGCTCTGGCCCAGCTAGGACAGATGGCAAGCCCCTTCTGGGCCCTGTACCCTCCCACAGTGGCCTCCGATCTAATCCTAACCAGCTCTAGACCTCTTTCTTCATTCTAGCTTCACCTTTAAGCAAGGCCTTGGGTTCTCAGGCTCCACCCCCCCCAACCATGATCCCAAGACCAACAAGGGCCCCCAGGTGAGTTGTATGGTTACTCCTCCTTCAAATGACCCAAGGCTGGGGCCCCAGGACAGAAGATAGTTCATTTCCTTGCCCTTGCTGTCTCAAAAAAAAAATCAAATGAATGAATGGATGAGCAGGAAAGCATTTGTTAGGTGCTTACTTATGCGCCAGGCAATGTGCTGGGCACTAGACATACCAATATGAGCAGGCTGGACAGCCCCTGCTCTCAAGGTGTTTACCTTCTAATGACAGAAGGCAGCAATAAAGGAACAGAAAGATTGGGTGGGGTTGGGGGGATAGTACAGGGGAATGTAGACCCTCAGGGGCCTGGCTCAGATAGAGCTGAGGATGTGACCTAGAACCCTGGTGTCCTTCCAGAGAAGGTGAAAACTGACCTTTCAGTACCCAGAGCCCCAGCATTAGCATCCAGGTTCTGGTAGGGGGGAGATAAGGATGTCTGGGATGCAGGTGGGATGGCTTGGCCCATTTCTTTGAGGGATTATGGCGTTGGTGGCAGGAGGTGGATGAAGAAAGTCGAGGGCTCTAGGTCCCCTGGAGTCTGTCTCCTGATGCAGGGGCCCTTAACCCTAATCCCCCAATTCGCTTTCTTAGATCTGCCTACAAGCCTGCCTCTGTCCCCCAGGAGGCTTGGAGTGTGAGTATGACAATAAGTGGACCAGCCAAATGTCTCTTGGGAGAAGCAGGGGGGGGCAGCGGGGGGTGGGGACACAGATGTGGAGTTCTAAGTGTGGCGTTGCTTTTATTGGACTGTTTGCTTTGTCACAGAGGAAGACTCAGGGTTCAGTATTTCTGTAAATGACTTTGATGTAACAACAAAGAGCGTTAATAATACTCAAAGAAGGCACCGTCATTGACGTCCACGTGTTCATGTATGTGTAGGCATATGGGTGTGCTTTAAAAATTTAACCCCTGTGCCAGCATAGGAAATGAATGGAATATTTGGGGCAGCTTGGAGGGCCCCGCGAGAGGAAGCTGGAGTCTGGGACTTTGCTGATTTCAAGAGGGAGGGTTAGGAGAGAGGGTCTGACAGGCAGGAACTGACCCGAACATTACTTCTTGTATTCCAGGGGACAGCACACATGGCTGTAAACCATGGTGAGAACAGTAGATGTATTCATCCAGGACCCCAGGCACATCCCCACTCCCACCCCAGCCCCCCAAGTGCACCCCCTGACACCCCAACCCAGTCAGGTCATCCTGAAAGTCAGGATGGAAGGCCCCTCACTCCTCCTCCAGTTCTTATTCACCAAGAGCTTTGTGCTCCCTTTCCTTATCAGACCCAGGCGTCTCTTCTGCCCCTGCCCTGACAAGAAAAACCCCAACAAAGCCCCTCTAGTAGAGAGAGTGCTGGTCTTCAAGTCAGACCTGGATTCTAGTTCTACCTCTGATCCTCAGTAGCTGTGTGCTCCTGGGCACAACACCCCTCTCCCCGCCCCCGACCTCAGTTTCCTCATCCAGACAACAAGGGAGCTGACCTTGGGTGCCCTCAAAGGGCCCAGACTTCTCATCTTCACATTCTCTTGCCCCAGCCGTGCCGCGGAATCCCCTTCTTCCAGCTGGGAGGAATCCCCTGGCAGGGCACACCCGGGCCCATGAGGTGAGTGAAGGCGGGGCGAGGGGAGCACCCGTCCTTTCGCACTCTCGGCCCCTCTTCCCTCTGTATTACATGCCAGTCACCAGGCCCTAGCAATCCATCTACAGGCATTTGCTCAACACCTTCTATGAGCTGTGTATGTTCAAAGGCACAAAGGCGAATGAAATAATTCTTGTCAATCAATTAATTAGTAGGTGTTGGTTAAGAGCCTGCTATGGCCCTTTGCTAGGCCCTGGGGGTAAAAAGAAAAACAATGAAAAGTCCCTGCTCTCAGGGAGCTTATGTTCTAACGGAGGAGAAAATGTTCACGTGGAGAGTTATACGCCAAATACATGCAAAGGGAATACAGGTAACTTGGGAGTAGGGATGAGGTACCCCCAAATGGGTGAAGGGGGATCAGGAAAAGTAATGTTTGAGTTTTGAAGGAAACTAGGGGTTCACTGGGGTTGAAGTACGGGGGGATGGATTTCAGGCTTTGAGGACTCCAAATAGGGAAGAGATGGAGACCCCCACAAGGGATACAGGAAGGTGACCATGTTGGCTGGAGCATACGGTGCATGAGAAAGAGGAGGTACAACAAGGCTGAAAAAATAGGTTGTGAAGGGCTTTAAATGCTAACACACGCTTGCATTTGGACCTAGAGATAAGGGGGAGCCACTGGAGTTTATTATCTACTTTGGTCAGACCTCTGAGGTAGAATAATCACGTATTTGGACTGGCAGAAGCCATAGAGAGGGGGAGGCTATTGCAATAATCCAGGTGAGAAGTGGCTTCTAGTGTAGGGTGGTGGCCATGTGAGTGCAGAGGTACATAGGGGGAAACACCAAGATTTGGTGACCGATTGGATGTGGGGGATGAGGGAGGGTCAGGAGTGACACCGAGGTTGTGAACCTGGGGGACTGGAAGACTGGGGACGCCCTTAGGCAGAAGAGAGATGTTAGAAGAGGGGAGGGCTTTGTTCTGTTTTGTACACCTTGAATTTGAGACGTAGCTGTCTCTAAGAGGAGCTGGTGAAGCAGGCTCCGAGCTCATGAGAGCCTATGGTTAGATTACAGACCTAGAACCTTTCTCGTCAAGATAATAATTAAACCCACAGGAGCTGAAGGAGTCACCTAGTGAGAGAACGTAGAGAGATAAGAAGAGAAGAGCCAGGACAAACTTTAGGGCAAGAATGGAGAAATGGTCAGACAGGTAGGAGAACAAAGTCTAAGAGCATCATGGATGCAGAGGGATAGGAGCCTCAGCAAGAGAGGGGGCTGCCCACAAGGGCAAATGCCGGAGAGAAACAGGAACGGAGAAGCCATCAGATCTGGCCACAGAGAGACCACTGGTGACTATGGAGAGGGCAGCCTCAGTCAGAAATGAGGTCCAAAGCAGAGAGCTGAGAAGCGAGTGACAGGGTACAAAGCTAAAAGGGTGAGAGTCAGGGAGGTGACAGGCTAAGGGTTGAGAGGCTTCTAAGGATGGGTGAGACATGAGCCTGTGGCCAGAGGGGATGGAGCCAGTAGACAGGGAGGGACTGAAGATTACTGAGAGTGGGGAAAAGTACTGGAGGAGACAGGAATGGATGGAATCAAGGGGACAGAAAGAGGGGCTGGCCTTGGTGAGGAGAAGAGAAGGGCCAACTCTTTCTTCACCAGAGACTAAAGGAGAGAATGGGAGATCGTGTCTAGACTGGAAGGAAGGAGGAGAGAATGGGGGGATGACATCTGGGGGGAAAGGGTCACCTCTTCATCAGACTCTGGAAGGAAGGAGGAGAGAATGGGGGTGACATCTGGGGGGAAAGGGTCACCTCTTCATCAGACTCTGGAGGGAAGGAAGGAGGAGAGAATGGGGGTGACATCTGGGGGGAAAGGGTCACCTCTTCATCAGACTCTGGAGGGAAGGAGAAGAGAGTGGGAGTGATGTCAAAGGGCTTTGAGATGTAGAGGAGTGAGCTTGCTGGCACCTAGCAGGCACTTAGAAAATGCTTTTTGAATCGAACTGAATTGACTCTGGATTCTTTCATGGCATCCTAAATAGCAGTCTAATTCAGCCCTCCTCTGCTTTAGAGCTGCCCCTTCCCACCAGCCACACGACTTCCGTTTGAGTGTGTGTGTGTGTGTGTGTGTGTGTGTGTGTGTGTGTGGTGGGTGTGGATGTGGGTGGGTGTAGATGTGGGTGGCGTATATTTTTGTGCACACAGGTGGCCAGCATGCTGAATCAGCCCTGGTATTCAGCACACTGTGACCGCCAGACTGTTGAGAATGCCCTTCTCTATCTTCAAAAGGTATTAGCTTGGACAACCCTATCCCCCAAAGTCCCCCCTTAACTTTCCTGAGAATGCCTCTGCCCTGGAAGCTGGGCACTGCCCTTGGACCTCAGGGTCCCGCCAAAGGTCCCTGGGATGGCAGGCCTGGTTGAGGGCTGGGGAGAAGAGGGCAGGGGTTAGTCTGGAGCCTGCAGGCTGGCTTTGTGGTCTTCTCTGCAGGATGGCACCTATACTGTGAGGCCCAGCTCAGAAACCCAAGGACCGAAGCCCTTCACTCTGGCTGTACTCTTCCAAAACCATGTCTACAATATCCCCATCCGATGGCTAGATGCCAGGCAGCAATATGCTCTAGGTCGGGAGGACAGGAGCTGTGAAAAGGTGGGTGCTGGGAAGAAAGGTGCCCGGTATAGAGAGTTTCAGACAGACCAGAGCCCCGGCTTCAAAGCAAGCCTGCCCCTGGTCATGGGGCCTTAGAAGCCACCTTGGCCGACCCTTTCATCTACAAGATGCAGGAAGGAAACAGGCTAGAGAGGGAAATGAAGTAGCTCACCCAAGATCATCCAGGAAGTAAATGGCCAAGCTGGAATTTGAACCCAGAACAAACGCCCTCTTTCCATTGAGGTGCACTCCTCCCTCCCTTAGGGCACTCAGGACTTCACCCAATGGCCTGGAGATGCCATTGGTGCTGTCATGGTTTCATAGCTCCAGAGTCAGGACAACTTGGGTTCTGGGAGGTCGCAGACTCAGTTTCTTCATCTGTCAAATAGTCATTCAGTGTTGACCATAGCACCTACTTCCCTGGGTGGTTTGGAGGCTCTCATGAGATGAGGTTCATAAGGCATTTTGTAAATTTTAAAGCCTTAGATCCAGGGGGACTTTTCTCATTATCCTTGTGGGTAAGGCCACCAGCCATGCAGATTACAACCAGACCCATCAGCCCAGACTGTGTGAATCCCTACCACATCCTCCCATAAACCCAGGAGTGCAGCTACAAGCTTCTGTTTATGGGGAGAAGAGCATGGGGGCAGCCAGGTTCTCTGGAGCCCAGAAGTGTGCATAGGAGCCTTGCCCCAGGGACCCTACAGAGTCAGTGCCATTGAACAAATATTCATTTCTCCCCAGGGGGCTCTGCTTCTGACCTCCTTGATACTAAAGTAAAAATAGCTCAGTGGTTATATTGTCCATTAAGGTTTCTAAAGCCCTTTCCTTAGGTCACCACCTGGGAGGGGTCGTTAGACCCATTTTACAGATAGCAAGCTAAAGCTCAGAAGGGTTAAAGGACTTGACTGTGGTCAGTGTCCTGGGTGGGATTTGAGTCCAGTTCTCTACCCTGACTCCTGAGGTCAAAGGTCCTGGATTAAGATTCTAGCTCTTAGGCCAATCACTTACCCTCTCTGCCCTCAGTTTCCTAGGCTGTAAAATGAAGGGGTTGAACCAAATGGGCTCTGAGGCCCCTTCTGGCCCTAGATCTAAGTCATGGGTGGAGTTTAGCAGGGAAAGGAAGGCCTGGACAGAACAGAAGGAAGAGCAGAGGGACCCAGTGGTTGAATCCCTTCACTTCTGAATCTCCTAGGAGAGAGCTCTCCCAGTCTGACCCTGGATGTGAGCCTTCCCTCTTTCGTCCCCCTTGCCCCGGGGACTTTGTTTCTTTCCCCAGCTCTTCCCCACCGTGGCCGCCATGATCCAGCATTTCTCCCAGCACCCACTCCTCCTTGTGAACAGGCACACGGGCCAACGCCACCACACCTATCTCCTGTTCCCCACCAAGTCCAGACTGCCCCAGTAGAATGGAAGACCTTGGAGGCCAGGGACTAGTTCACTCTTGCTTTGGTATCTGCATCACCTAGGCCAATATCTGGCACATGGTAGGGACTTAATAAATGCTTATTACTGACTGAGATAAAAGAAAATCTGCAAATAATTTTCTTTAACATAAGTACTATTTACCTACTTTTAACTTAAGTATTATCACCTAGTATTTACATAAGCTATTTCCAAACAGGTGGGTTTCCACCTGGTTCCCTGGTCTAATGCCCACAAAAAAACCAGTCAGATGACTGGGTCGGCTTAGCCATCTCCAGACCTTCCTAAGGCAGGGCCTGGTCCTCTGCTCCCTGAATACCTGCCCTCCAGGAGGAGATGGAAATCTTCTGGGGATCTTGCCCTGGGGAGGGTGGCAGACAACTCTCCAGCTCTCAGATTCTTTCTCAATGGTGCAAGGGGATGGAAGAATGACTGAGTTTAGTCTTAAATTTGCCGTCCAGTTAGGTGTCCTGAGTAAATGAATTAAATAGCATTTGATAAGAGCTTATAATGTGCCAAATATTAAGTGATGAGGGTACACATTAGAAAAAAAAATAAAGGTAGTCTCTTCCCTCAAGGAGTTTAAATCTTAAAAAAGGGAGACAACACACCTGCATGGTAGCTAGGGAAGGGTGCTTTATTATTTTAAAATTTAAAAAAATTAACAAGCATCTGTCCCCACCCCTATTATTAAATATTCAAATAAAAAATTTAAATAATTAAAACATTCTAATAATTTGATAACTGTATTTTAGTATAATTTCTTTCCTTTGTAATACTATGTATTTTATCTTACACATTTAAAAACATGCTCTAGAGAAGGGATCCACAGGCTTTCCCAGACTCCCCCAGAGTCTTAGGATACACAAAAAAGTACAGAAGTTAAATTCAGGGCCTTGAGGCCCCAGGTTCCCCACCCCTGTGTCTAAGAGCTCATTATAGAGGCCTGGGGAGATGGGATTTACTCTGGGGGAAACTAGAGAACAAAAGCAGATCATGTACAATCAATTACTTCGCTGATACTCCAGGATTTTTTTTAAATTTATTTTTTATTTGTTTTCTTGTTTACATTATTCATTTTCATTACATTTTTGAATTACCAATTTTTCTTCCTGTCTTGCTCCTTCTCCAACCCTAAAACAGCAATCCCACTGTAAAGCCCCTCCCCTGCTCTGCTCTCT
>JAQQSW010011086.1:0-12843 GCA_028646575.1 Pseudocheirus occidentalis
TCCACTCTTGTTCCGGTTTCTTTGTTTAGTTTGGCTCAAGAATGGAGTTTCCTCTGCCTCTCCCTGCTCCTGTTTTGGGACCAGGTATTCTATAGAAGCTGTCCTTACCCGCCCGGGTTTGGCTCACAGTCTTGGGGAGAAATAAAAGGGTAACAGTATATTTAGAGATTACATAAGGCAAATATGAAATAGGGTGAAACAAAATGTGCAATTTAGGAATTACATATAAGACACAAGTGAGGTAAGTGCAAGCATAAGTGAGGTAATAAGGCACAAGTGAGATATATGCAAGCATAAGTGACGTAATAAGGCACAAGTGAGGTATATAAAAGGAGAGAGAATTCCATAAATTCAGTGCTTATCCTCCTCTCCATTCTAACTAAGTTATAGTTCCCTATTTCTGGAGATTCTTCACTTGATTTCTCCACATTCATCACCTACAAATGTTGTTTTCCTCTGTTCTCCAGCAAGAGGTTGATGTCTTGACTTGCTGGTGAATTGGATTTAAGTGAAGCAGGGCTTTGAAAAATCATGAGCCTCATTTTCTCCTCCAGAGTCTAGGCCCATTCTAAGAACCTTGCTTACCTTGTGTAGCAGGGTTGGGAGGGAGGGAGGAGAAGGGGAGAGAATCCTTCTGTTGTTTGTGTTCTATACAGAAAACATTCCATGACGCTGTTGAACACCTTAGGTGACAGAGTATCTCATTCTTTTGTACTTTGTCACTACCTGTTGAGCACAATCAAACCCAAGGACGTTTCTGTTATAGTATCTTGGTTTTAAAAAGTACTTATTTTATTTTTAATTTATGGAATAAAACAAGCTTTTCCACTATAAAGTATAATAAAAAGATAATTGCAAATGAAAATACAAATCACTTATGCATAACTTGCTATTCCTTTTAAATATATAATAAAATTATCATGTAAATTTCTTTCCTTTTCCTTTTTTTATTATCTCACACTCCTCCCCCGTAGAGATGGTTACCATTAGACACAAGTATATGTGTATACATACATATGTATATATATGTATATACATATACATATATATGTTTAATATGCATGTAAATTTATTCTAGACATACTTCTATTTATCAGTTCTTTCTCTGGATGCAAAAAGCATCTTTCTTTCTTTTTTAAAAAAATTATTTTTCATTTTCAACATTCACTTGTATAAGAATTTTAGTTGCAAATTTTCTCCCCATCTCTCGCCTCCCCTCATGTCAAGACAACATGTAGTTTGATCTAGGTTCTACATATACATTCATATTGAATCTATTTTCACATTAGTTATGTTGTAAAGAAGAATTGAAACCAATGGGAAAAACCATAAGAAAGAAAAAACAAACAGGAAAGGAAAAAAAGAGAGGGCAAATAATAAGCTTTAATCTGTATTTAGACTTCATCGTTCTTTTTCAGGACGTGGACAGCATTTTCCATCATGAGTCCTTTAGAGTTGTCTTGGATCCTTGCATTGCTAAGTTTATCAAAGTTAGTCACTGCATACTATGGCTGTTACTGTGTACAATGTTCTCGTGGTTCTGCTCACTTCACTCAGCATCAGTTCATTCAAGTCTTTCTAGGTTTTTCTGAAATCTACTTGTTCATCATTCTTATGGCACAGTACTATTCCATTATATTCATGTACCACAATTTGTTCAGCCGTTCCTCAACTGATGGGCATCCCCTCAATTTCCAATTCTTTGCCACCCCCAAAAAAAGCTGCTATAAATATTTTTGTACATGGGCGTCCTTTTCCCATTTGTATGATCTCTTTGGGATATAGACCTAGAAGTGGTATTTATGGGTCAAAGGTTATGCATACTTTCATAGCCCTTTGGGCATAGTTCCAAATTACTCTCTAAAATGGTTGGATCAGTTCACAACTCTACCAACAGTTCATCGGTGTTCCTGTTTTCCCAAATCTTCTCCGGCATTTACAATTTTACTGTTTTGTCATGCTAGCTAATCTGATAGACTGATATGGTACCTATGAGCTTTTTTGATTTGCATTTCTCTAATCAGTAATGATTTAGAACATTTTTTTCTTATGACTATAGACAGCTTTAATTTCTTTATCTAAAACATCTCCCTTGACCATTTGTCAATTGGGGAATGCCTTGAATTCTTATAAATTTGATTCAGTTCTCTATATATTTTAGAAATGACAGAGACAGTGGTTGTAAAAACTTCTTTCCCAGTTTTCCACTTCTCTCTTAATCTTGGTTGCATTGGTTTTGTTTGTGCAAAAACTTTTCAATTTAATGTAATCAAAATTATGAATTTTGCCTTTTATAATGTTTTCTATCTCTTGTTTGGTCATAAATTCTTCACCATAGATCTGACAGATAAACTATTTCTTGTTCTCCCAGTTTTCTTATAGTATCAGCCTTTATATCTAAACTGTTTATCTATTTTGACTTTATTTTGTTATACTATGTAAGATGCTGGTCTATGCCCAGTTTCTGCCACACTATTTTCCAGTTTTCCCAGCAGTTTTTTTTAGTGAGTTCTTATTCCACTAGCTGGGGGTCTTTGGATTTATCCAACAGTAGATGACTATAGTCATTGACTATTGTGTCTTGTGTACCCAACCTAACGCCCTGATCCACCACTTTATTTCTTAGCTGGTACCAAGTAGTTTTGATGATTGCTGAGATAGCATCTTTTTTTTACATGTCCTTTATAATTAATTTGGGTATTTATAATAGTCAAAATGACTTATTTGCTCAAAGTATAATAAAAATGTAAAGATGTAAGATTTTGGAATAAGAAATTCATTATTTGGTAAAAATTGTTGGGAAAACTGGAAAGCCACATGGCAGAAACTGGGTGTAATAATATCTTGTGTAATTTTAGCATATGTATGAGAAATACTTTGTTGGAGAAGAGGCTTCAACAATACATATTTTTCTGCGAAGTCAAATGTTTAAAAAATAAATAGTAGACATAGCAGGATTTAAAGTTCTCTACAATTTTTGGTTAGTTATATCTTGGCAAAATTGTGGCCAACTGTAGAAAATGATCTGGGAAAGCATGTGTCTTTTCATGAAGGATACACTTGGCGCAGTCATAGACCATTCTCATAAATAGTATATAGGGGTGAGGAAGCAGACGCTTGAGTCAGTAAACAGTTACCATTTTTTTTTTGTCATGTCTAAAAGCCCTTCTCTCATCTTTTATATTATTTTCAGGCTTCTCCTCTTTGAAGTACCTAGAAAATAAAAATGAACACGTTTAAAAAAAGTAAATTGTTTGTAACATGTTTTCCTCAGATTTCTAAATGAAAGGCAAGGAGGAATAGTAGAAAAAACATTTGATTTGAAGTTGGAGGACTCTGCTATCTATTATGTGTTTGACCTTGGACAAGTCACTTAACTATTCTAGGCCTCTTGTATTTCATCCACAAAATGAGAAGACTGGTATAGAGGATTTTTAAATCATAAGATTATAAATTTAGAACTGGAAGGGACTGGAAGAATGCCTGGGCCAATGTTCTCATTTCAGCTCACATTCATGATCTCCTGGGTAATAGCTGGGGCAGGGGAGGGCCTTGCTTTTGTCCCTGGTTCTTCTGGCTCCAAATCCAGTATTCCCTGCATTACACCAGCTTGCCTTTCTTCTCTTACTACATTGAATGTTCATGTGCTAGAGTTTAAGTGCCGGTGATTCCTCTTATCCCAAATGGAAACGTGTCATTATGAAAGGACTGACTTATCTCCAATGTTTTTGATTTGTCTGTATCTGAGGCGTTTTCTTGAGTCCTTTGGCCAGCTCATGGCAGCTTTTACATCTGCTCGATCATTTCTGTTTTGAGGGAGGGAGAAGTTAGTGTTTATGTTTCTTAACTTTGTGTTTTTCAGAGTATAGTTTGTTTAACTTGCGGTCCTAGCACAGTGTCTGGCACTCAGTGGGTGCTTTGTAGATATATGTTGACAAGTCAAGCTGGAGTTATTTTCATCACATACGGAGTGTGTTTCTGGGGCGTCTCTCTTTCCTTTCTTCTCATCTTATGTTTAGTTTGACCTTTGACCGGCTGATGCTCAAATTCCACCCTGATGACTCCATTCATGGTTAGTAGGTACCCAGTGAGAGAATATAGTCTGAGGGTTTTGCAAACCTTCTAAATAAATGACAGCTCTCTTGTTATTGTTGTTTTCTGTCAAGAGTCGGCTTTTAAAAATGATACTTGGTACTGTCACCCTTATTAAAGATCTTAGGATTTCTTCGAGTCCTCTTCTTAGAGAAAACATTTGTGATTTACATGTGTGAGGCTTATGAGAGGCGGTTTGAGGCTCTTTAGACTCTTCTATTCCTTGATCTTGAATTGTATCTTCCAACATTTTTCTGTCATCCCCCCCATTCCCACTTTTGTATGTTAGTTACAAATAAGAACAATTGCTAACCTGTGTATAACATTTTAATGTTTACAAAAATACTTACCTCGTATCCCTTTCTTATCTCATATGGATTTCTGCAATAACCCTGTGTAGTTGGTACAGCAAGTCTTCATTTTACAGGTGAGGAGACAGACTCTTAAAGAGATTGAGTGACTTGCCCAGGGTCACACAGTGACTAGGTAGCATTCAGGTTGGTATGGGAACCCACTTCTCTCTTGATAGGTCTCTTCTGACTCTGGCTCTGTTTGGAGGACCTTGTCTAATTCTTTAGGGAATTTCTTCATCATCCTCTGGAGCAGATGTTGGCTCATAAGCTCCAGTTATTTTCACGGTGGTCTACTTGATTAAGCCTTTAATGAACCCTGCAAGGTCAGATGACCACATGTCCATGAAATAATGTTTCTTGTTGGCCTCTGGATGCCTTCAGAGACCAACTCCACCAATACCTTTATTTGCCTCTCTGAAGAGAATCTGTAAGAATCTTTTCATTTTATTTAACTACAACTTTTTTATGGCTTCGAGTTTCATTTACATTGTGATATCAGTTTTGTGGGTAGGCCAGCTCATTGGGCAAAGATTGCAGGTTAATATCATAAAGTCAAATTAATGTTTGTGCTCACTCTAAGTACTAAATTATTCTTAATGCTGTCTACCTCATTTCTTACCACAACTGCATAATAACTTTGAAAGTAGAAGCGGGGCAGCGGCTAGGTGGTACAGTGAGTAGAGCACCCAAAGGCCCTGGAGTCAGGAGGACCTGAGTTCAAATCCAGCCTCAAACACTTGACACAAAAACTAGCCATGTGACTTTGGGCAAGTCAGTTAACCCCAACTGCCCTCCAAAAAGAAAAAAAAAGAGTAGAAGAGAGAATAAATGCATATAATTGAAAGTAAATTATATTTTTCTTTGCTTCATTGGTTCCTCTGATCCAAAACAATTCGTTCCTTGGTGGCCAGTAATGACTCTGCACATAATTAGGTAGACTGATCCTTGGGTGGCAGATACTTTGTCTGAACACAGAAGCCTTTTCAGCTTTAGTAGAGCCCGTCGGAGTATGGGATAAACTTTGAGAACTCATGAGAGTCTCTTGCACACTACAGAAGACATTGGGATAGAACTGCTGTGAATTGTATAGCTGATCTCAATAAAAACAATTTTTTTTTGTTCAGTCATTCAGTAGCTATATATTCTTTTTGGCCAACAAGTGCAAAAAGTAAAAATATACTTGGAAAGTAAAGAGTTCCATTGGTGCCATATTATGATTTACAGTCTTTATTTCTTGGCTGGACTGCCTCTGGAGTATTCTGTTCAGTTCTGGGAGCACCAGACACATTTTAGGAAGGACGTTGGTACATTGGAGAGCATCCAGAGGAGAGCAGCCAGGGCGGTGAAGGACCTTGTATCATCATGCCATATGAAGATCATTTGGATGAACTGGAGTTGATTAGCCTGAGAAAAAAGGCTCAGGGGGAGCAGGGTAGCTGTTTTCAACGTGTTGAAAGACTGTCCCAGAGAAGAAGGTTATATTTGTTCTGTTAGGGCAGAACTAGGAACAATGAATGGGTGGAGGCGGCAAAGAGGCAAGTTTAGGCTTGATGTCAGGAAAAAGCTCCCTGGCACAAACTGGAGAGGGCTTCTTGGTGAAGTAGTAGGTTCTTCCTCACTGGAACTCTTGGGGTAGGTTGTAGTGGGGAATTTTTTCTTATTTGTGGGTTGGACTATAGTCAAATGTTGTTAATCTGGTTACTGTGAACTTAAAACAGGTTGTTTTATTTTTGGTGATTATATTTCTACATATTTGATTTCTTTAGAAATCTCATATCTTGTTTTACATATTTAAAAACATGATCCTCAGTGGGTGTTAAAAATGCTTCCCCAGACTGGCAAGGAGAGCCATGGCACAAACCAAGATTAAGAGCCCTTCACCTGGATGGCTGCTCATCTTCCCTTCCAACTCTGATATTGCTTGATTAGACGTTTCCTTCTTACACATTTTTCCCCCTATGGTCTGTAATTCTTTGCCAGAAAGACTTCATTTTCCTCTAGGCTGACATCTTTTCTTGTTCTGTGTTAATTTTCTGTTTATGGTGGCAGAAGTTATCTGTAGACCAAGCTGACTGAAGGGAGGATGAAATTAGGGTCAGTGTGAATTTCGAGGGTTTTGTGGATTTTCCTTGATTTTGCCAGATCTCTGTGCAGGTGGTCAACCGAGCTGTTCATTAAAATGAGATTGTTCCTTTCAGTTTCCACTTGCTTCTTTCTTTAATTGCAGTTGACTTAAGGAGTCAGGAAAGTTGTAATTTTTTTACTTTTTTGTTTTTTTTTGTATGGTAATGTCCCATTTAACTGTATTGCTGAGGAAAAAAAAGTATGCTTAAATAAATTTTGGGGCATAGCTGAAGCTCACTCCTTGAAGCACTAAAAACTACAAAAAAAATTAAGCATTTTGGATGGAACTTTTTCTAAAATTTTTATTTATATTTATACACTTTCCTGCCTTTTAAAACACAGTATTGCATGGGTTAGACTAGGGTTACAGGGATTACTAAGGAAACCAAGTATGTGGAAATAATTACCAATTTCTTTGTCTCTCTCTTTTTTTAAAGTTCATAGAATCCAGGTTAAGGTTACATTTATTTCACTAAATATTATTTTTCTTCTTCTTTTAAATTAAATTTTATGTTTATTTTTAGTTTACGTCATTCATTTCCACAGGATTTTGAGTTACAAATTTTCTCCCTGTCTTTCTCCCTACCCACCACCCCAAAACAGCAATCGCACTGTATACCCCCTCCCCCAATCTGCTCTCTCGTATATCCTCTCCCATACCCCCTCCTACTTTCCAGGAGGGCAAGATGGATCTCCATACCCCAGTGCCTGTGTATTTTATTTCCAAATTGCATGTAAATAATGATAATAATAATAACAATAATAATAATAATAATGATAATAATAACTTTTAAACCTTTGATTTTACAACTTTGAATTTCAGATTCTTTCTCTTCCTCCCTTTTCATCCACCGTTACTGGGAAGATAAGCAATTCAATATAGATTGTGCATGTGTAGTTATGCAGAACATTTCCATAGTGGATATATTGTAAAAGACTGACTGTATTTCCCTCCATCCTATCCACCCCCCTCCACTTCTTCTGTTCTCTACTTTGACCCTGTCTCTTTTCAAGTGTGTGCTTCTAACTAGCCTCCCTTGCAACTGGCCCTTCTCTCCATAATTCCCCTTCTCATCCCCTTCCCCCCTACTCTCCTGTAGAGCAAGATACCTAATTTAGTGTGTATGTGATTTCTTCCCTAAGCCAAATTCAATGAGAGTAAGGTTGACCCATTCCCTTTAGCCTTCCTGTTCTTCCCTTCCATTGTAACAGTTATCCCTTGCCTCTCCTATATGAGATAATTTACCCCATTCTGTCTCTCCCCATCTCCTTTCATTATATTCCTCTCTCACCTCTCAATTTCACCTTTTAAATATCATCCCTTCCTAATCATCCTGTGCCCTCTGTCTATGTATACCTGTACACACATATACACCCACCCACATATGTATTCATACACATATATACCCTCCTATATAGACATGTATTTATGTATGGATACATATTTATACATGTATATATTCCCTTCAACTATCCTCATACTGAGAAAAGTTTCATAAGTTACAATTATCGTTTTTCCATGTAGGAAATTGTTCAACTTTGAGAAGTTCCTTATGATTTCTTTTCCCTTTTTACCTCTTATGCTTTTCTTGGTTCGTGTATTTGAATATCAAATTTTCTATTCAACTATTTTTTTCATCAGGAATGCTTGAAAGTCCTCTATTTCAATGAATATTTTCCCCTGAAACATTATACTCAGTTTTGCTGGGTAGGTGATTCTTGGTTTTAAACCTAGCTCCTTTGACCTCTGGAATATCATATTCCAAGTCCTTTGATCCCTTAATGTAAAAGCTGCTAGATCCTGTGTTATCCGGATTATATTTCCACAATATTCAAATTGTTTCTTCCTGACTGCTTGCAGTATTTTCTCCTTGGCCTGGGAACTCTGGAATTTGACTATAATATTTCTAAGAGTTTTCTTTTTGGGATCTTTTTCAAGAGGTGATAAGTGAATTCTTTCAATTACTATTTTGCCCTCTGGTTCTAAAATATCAGGTGAATTTTCCTTGAGAATTTCTTGAAGGATGCTTTCTAGGTTCTTTTTTTGATCATGGCTTTCAGGTAGTCCAAAAAATTTTAACTTCTTTCTCCTGGATCTATTTTTCAGGTCAGTGGTTTTTCCAATGAGATATTTCACATTGCCTTCTATTTTTTCATTTGTTTGAATCTGTTTAATAGTATCTTGATTTCTCATAAAATCAATATAATTGTGAAGGAGTTATTCTCTTCAATGAGCTTTTGAAATTCTTTTCCCGTCTGTCAGATTCAGCTTTTTAAGGCATTCTTCTCCTCATTGGCTTTTTGAACCTCTTTTGCCATTTGAGTTAGTCTATTTTTTTAAGGTATTATTTTCTTCAGTCAGGTTGTTGACTCTCTTATCATGATTTTCTTGCATCATTCTCATTTCTCTTCCCGGTTTTTCTTCCACTTCTCTTATTTGATTTTCAAAATCCTTCTTGAGCTCCTCCTTGGCCTGTAACCGATTCATATTTTTCTTGGAAGCTTTTGGTGCAGGAGTTCTGACTGTGTTGTCTTTCTCCTGTTCCACGCTTTGATCCTTTTTGTCCCCCTAAAGGAATCTAAGGTTTGATTGCTGTGCTTGCTTTGTTTCCTTTGCCTGCTCATGTTGCCACTCAATTACTTAACTTTTGAGCTCTTTGCCACGCTAGAACTGTGCTTCCAAAGGGGAGAGATTTGTCCCAAATCGCTGGGGTTTTCACAATTGCCAGAGCTATTGGGAGGGTGCTGTCTCTGCAGCCCCCACAAACTCTGGCTCACTGGTCACACACCTCAGGACCACCACCCAAGACTGAGATCCAGATCTAGGAAGGTTAAAGCAAAAGTGATTACCTTCTGAATGTTTGCTTGGCCTCCCCTTCAATCTGCAGGCCAGGAGCTCTGAAGCAACCACATGGAGGTGGCTGCAGGGCTGCTGCACCTCTGCCACTTCTAGCTCCAGGGGTAGGGGCTGGACCCACTCCTACTTCCCCTCCAGTTCCAACAGAGTTCTACACTGACCTCTCACTTTTTCTTTGGCATTTATGGGTTGATAATTCTGGAAACCACCACTGCTGCTGCTGATCCACAATCCTGAAGTCAGCTGCAGCTGCTGGTTGGGGCCACCCTGGGGCTAAATTTGTGGACTCACACGGAGCTGGGCTCAGCTCCCAGCACACTGTGATGGACCCTTCCTTTCAGCCTGTTGGGCTACGTTCAATGGGAGATTTGTTTCTCTCTGTCCCTTTGTGGGTTCTGTAGCTCTAAAATTTGTTTAGAGTCATATTTTATAGGTATTTGAGGTGGTTATGGGGGAAGCTCACAGACTTTTCCTGCTTCTATGCCTCCATCTTGGTTCCACCCCCTGGAAAACTAAATATTATTTTTTTAAACCCACCTGAAATTCCAATGCAATTCATGCATAGTAGTCTTAAAATTTGATGCATTTTGTTTAGACATGGCAGATACATCTTTGTAAACCCAAACAACATCCCATACCCCAGTACATTTCCCCAAGCAAAATGATTTTTTCAGCAAAACAACTTAATATAATGCTCTTGACTGATGTTATATGTCACTTTGGAGTTTATTCCTTGAAAGCAGAAAGGAAAAACGCATGCTTTCAGTTTCATGCTCAGTGCCATCCTTGCCCATTGTCCCAGACCTGAGTTTTGTTGCCACTGAGTGTTGTCTTCATTTGATATTGTTGTAATATGGCTGCTTTTGCATGGTTTTTGATGACTTTAACTTTCATTCTTCCTCATCTGTACCTGCAGGTCTGCCATTGTTTCCCTACATTCTTCACCTTTGTCCTTACTTTACTTCACAATAACATTTAATTTGTCCAGTCTGCTGGATGGGATTTAAGGTCATTGTTATGACTACATTCAATTATTATGATGCTATGTAGATCGTAAAGTGGTGATGAGGTTTTTAATCCTCCTGCGGTGGCTATTTGTCTTGGGGGGAGGGAGGATCTCTAGCATCGAGGCCGCATATGGCCCTTTAGGTCCTCAAGTCCCTTTGACTGAATCCTAGCTCCATAGAACAAATCTTTTTATCAAGGGGATTTGTTTAGTCTAAGTCTAAGGCTTATTGTTGACTTTATTAAGTCCTTGGGTCTGTTTCTTGGGTTCTTTTTGTATCTGTTCTCTCACAGGCTTTCATTTTGTGCTGATGTTAGTGGATCTCCCTTCTTCCCATCCCTTCTGAGTTAACATTTCTAATCAGAAATCAGACAACCAAACTTGTTAGAATTGTGGCTAGTATAAGAAGAACCAACATTTCTTGAAACCATTATGGCTACAGATCCCTTTCTGCATACATCTCATAGTCCATTCTCACAATAACCCTGGGAAATAGGTAATATAAGAATTAGCATCCTGATCATAGGGGTAAGGGAACTAAGCCCTAGAGATGTAGTGACAGAGTTAATGAGCATCTGCATCATATTTGAACCCCAACCTTCCACCTTCAAGTTCATTGCTCTCCCCAGTTCACTACCAACGTCTCTTCAGAGTTACTAGATTCTGAATAAGAAACAATGACTGATCCTTAAGGTAGAGAGACTTCATGACATGTTTTTAGCTGTTCAGACGCATGTTTGCTTGCTCACATTCACTTCTTGGCTTTGCCCCAGAGAGTAGAGGTTGCTGAAGAAATCAGACATTGGATGAGTGAGCTGTCAGTGCATTGTATAATCACTGTATGTCACATTGGGATGGTGGGGAGGTGATGTAGTTACCAGGAAAGCCAAAGCTGGAAAGCAGTCCCTGCTGGCAATCAGCCTTCTCATCAGAGTCTGAGGTCAGGACACAAAAGGAACAGGCATGGTTACTTGCCCTCACCCTCCTTTCCAGGACTTCCCAACCTCTTTAAGATCTGAGGTTTGAGAAGGGGATAGAAGGTGAAGAAAAAAGTATTACAAAGTAGGCTTGGAAGGAATATCCCACAATTACCTAATGCACAAATCCTGGCTGTGGCTTCCCAAAGGCACGGCATTCCAGCTGCCACCTGAAAAATACCAATGAGTGGGAATGCAGTACATCCTCCCTTCCTCCACAGGAATGGAGATTCATCACACTGGTCACTGTCAAGGTGGAGAGCACCTTTATACAATGCACACAATCAGAAGCTCTCTGAGGAGGGGAAATCCACTGAGCTGATTCTGCCTCTAAGAAGAGCCCACAGCAACAATGAGAACACCATTTATTTAGCACTTCAAGGTTTTCAAAGGACTTTACATGTTTTATCTCATCTGATTTTACAACAACTCTATGAGGTAGATGCTCTTTTCATCTCCATTTTGCAGACAAAGAAACCAAGGTAGACAGATGAAGTAACTTTCCTAGAGTAACACAGCTAGTAAGTATCTGAGGCAGGCTTTGAACTCAGCTCCCTGACTCCAAGTTAGAAAGAAGAATCAAGTGGGAGAAGAGACTGGATGGGAAAATCAGCCAGTAATATTTGGATTTCATGAATTAAAAATGGAGCTGATTAGCTGAACGAAGCAGCATCTTCCGAGGCCTATTGAATTTTAGCCCTTGTATGAATTACTTGTGTAGAGCTACATTTTAATTAGATAATTTGGAAATACAATTCAGTAAATCTCAATGAAGGTTTAATTTCTAGAATATATCTCTGGTAACAATATTTATCCTTCTTGACATTTTTTTCCCTCCTTGACCAGAATTTTTGGCTCTTCAGATAAAGACACTATATTACAAAAATAGTTTTATTATTTTATTACTAAAATAATCTTGCACGTGAGTGTGTTCCTCTTTATTTAAATCAGATTTATGACAACTGGGATAAATTGGAATGTGATTCTTTATTTTACAAAAGGATACTTTGTATAGGTTTCTTTTAAATAGCAAACTCACTCACCATATTTTTTAAAATACAATTTAATTTCTAAACATGCAGTTTCAGTCAGGATTTTATGAATACATCTACTACATAAAATAGGCAGTACATGGAGATAGACTGCCATCTAATTTCTTCTGTAATATCACATTACACATTGCTGACTGTTAGAGATGTGTCCTATAAGCTTAAACCCCAGGTGCTTCCATGCAAAGTCATTCATAATGCATTTTTCTCATTACTGTTAGAGTTTCTCCTGTTTGCATAGATGTTACAGCTGCCGTTATTGCTGTATGGAGCAGAGTATGTATATATGTTTATATGTGTGTATACATACATACATATACATAGAGAGACACAGAGAGAGAGAGACAGAGAGAGAGGAGAGGGGAGAGAGAGGGGGGGAGAGGGA
>JAQQSW010011087.1:0-12842 GCA_028646575.1 Pseudocheirus occidentalis
GATGGCTGAACTGAGCTTTGTAGAAAGAAATTCTGAGACTGACAGGAGAAAAGAGTATGCTCTAAGAATGGAGGACAGCCTGTACAAAGGTATAGACATGAAAGACGTCATATTGTGTACAGGGAATAGAGAGTAGATCCATTTGACTGATAAATAGAGTGAGTAAAATATAGTAATGTGTTTGAAGCTTGGAAACTTAGGCAGGAGCCAGATTGTGAAGAGTAATAAATGTAAGTCAAGTAGAATAGACTGTGCTTAAACCTAGTGGCAAAAGGAAACCACTGGAATGTCTTGATTAGGGGAATGACATAGACAGAACTGCACTTTAGGAGTGTTGCTTGGATATCTACGTGGAGAATGGATTACAGAGGGGAGTCAGTTGAAAGCAGGGAGGCCAATTAGGATGTTATTGTGATAGTCCACATAAGGTGCGATTGGGGGATAGTTGTGAAGTGGAGTGAATGGGATGAATAGGAGATGCCTTGTGGAGTGAGCCAGTAAAACTTGGCAAATGATTGGATACGAGGCGTGAGAAGGAGTGAAAAGTCAAAGATGGCTCCGATGTTTCAAACTCGGGTGTTTGGAAGAAGGATGGTACTCCAAGAACAACAACAAAAAAAGGAAACAAAGAGAATGGGAAGGCTGGGGGTGAGGAACAATGATTTCTGTTATAGATACAGTTTGAGATGCCAATAGGCAATTGGTGATGTGAGATTAGAATTAAGGAAAGAATGTTGTGATGAATGCAGATATGAGGAAGAATAGCCAATGAATTTGAGATAATCAATGAGCTTCCCTTGAGACTGGATTTGGTCTCACAAAGATAAGACTTCTTGTTTCAAGCCCAGTCCTCTGTCCACTGTGCCACCTAGCTGCCCTGCTCTGGCTCTTACACACAGAATAATAATAGCTAGCCAATTATGTCTTGATTTGAATTTTATATGTTAATTTATTTGATCCTCTCTCTGTGAGGTTTTAATTTTTGTCTATCTATTTATCTTTTATTGATTTATTTGTTTGTTCATTCATTCATTCATTTGAAGATGAGGAAACAGACATAGATAAGCTATGAGACTTGTCCAGGCTCATTCAGCTAGTGAAGGCTGGATCTGAACTCAAGTCTTTCTGACTCCAAATTGCCTGCTCTGTCCACTAGCTCCATTTAGCTGCCTCTAGACTGTGATAGGAAGATTCTAATCATAACCATTTCTTGATCTAATGAGGAGAGGTCTGTTTCAGAATTTACTAGGAGACTTCTCACCTTAAACACTATGTGCCTGGGAAATATTTTGCAGATGCTGAAGTTATTTTATTCTACTCATGTCTTTTGTATGTGTAAAGATTTAGAAGGGGGAGGGAAGCTATGCATTATTATAGTGCCAAGGATCTGATTAGACTGTATACTGTGATATTTTGAAAGAGGCAGTTTTAATAAAGAGCTCAGCCATGATACCCAGCTGATGTTTACAGTTCTCCTAAAGATAGAAATGTACCAAATAACTAAGTTATCTCTGGCAGGGGATATTCTTAACCAGCAACAGGCCACAGAAATAATACAGAAATGCCTCTCCCTTTGAGAGAGGGAATCTTGCTGAAAACTTGCCTGCCACTAGAAACATGATTTTCATTTTTCAGTACATAGATAATTGCTTCCAAATAGAGGGTAGGCTGTGTGCCATAAATGACATTGTTCTGCTTTCAAAGCTTAATTTGGATTTATATAAACAAGAAATCAAAACAAGAAGTACTATCCTTTATCTTAGGAATCTAAGAACTCTGGTAGCCAGTGACCCCTTCCAGAGCTCTCCAGGTTCCTTTACTTCACACTTCCCTGATGGTGCTAAGTCTTAGGATGAGCTTTCAAAGTCATTTGCCTTCCAGTGTTTACTGGCCCATGGTCCTGTGGACCCCTCCCCCTTCCAGTTGGTCAAGACTATCAAAGCTTTACTTAAAATGTTTGGACTTGGAGAGACTAGGTGGTGCAGTGAGTAGAGCCCTGGAGTCAGGAGGACCTGATTCCAAATCTGGCCTCAGATACTTGACACACTTACTAGCCATGTGATTTTGGGCAAATCACTTAACCCCAGTTGCCCTCCAAAAAGCAAAAAAAAAAATAAAATAAAATGTTTGGACTCCACTGAAGTCTACTATACTTCAATTTTCCAGGAGATTTGGATGATGCAGAGATTTACTCAATCAAATCACTCCACTTCACTTAAAGTGGTAAGAATACCTTGTTATTGTAACCAGGTGAAAACAACCTATCAATCAATCTCAAACATAGGCTTTTGTTTCAATTAATCAATCATAGGATTTAAACTAAGTATATAGAGTCTTGGGAATTAGTATGACTTTGTACAGGAATCTGTTTGGAAAGGTTGAGGAAATTTGGTTACACTCTTAAGGTTGTCTATAAATTATTATGCTAGCTAGAGTTGCTCAAGCAGCTGGAGCAAGTGTTGCGTTCCAGTAAAATCCTTGAGCAGGTGCCACCTGGGAGGAGTAGGGGATAAGGAGAATGGCAACTCTGGCCTCAGCTGAGGTCTCTTTCCCTACTTTTTTCTTTGTAATGAGGGCCTTTGGAACTCTGAAGGGTCCAGAGGATATCAGACTTCCTCTCTTTCCAGGGATGTCCTAACAGCATCCCTAGATCACTTGAAGGCAACATTTTCATTGAGATCTAAGGAGTAGCCTAGACTAACAGCTACACAAGGAGCCCAGCACAGAAATTTTAGCATGCCTAAACAAGAACTTCTGGAATGACCAACAAATGGAAAAATAAGACCTTTCAGAAACCAGGATCTGTGAATTACTCCTTTGTCACTTGTACTTTCTAAACCTAAACAAATGTATTTTTTTAAAGCTGACCCCATTTCCCCATGGATTCTGTATGGACTTTGGGGACTGGTGTCACAGATTCCTTTCTACCAACTGCTCTTACTGTACCACATAACTGAAGATCCTTGCCTTAAAATAACTATCAATCAATTTCCTTATAAGAGAGCACACTGGTGGGGGCTTGAGCTATGGGCATTAGGGAATCCCCACCAACTCCTGAGTTCCCCTAGAGTTCTAAGGGAGAGATGTAGCCTTGTTCTGAGTCCTGACACTCATCTGTGAGAGTGAACATTGAGATAAGGATCCTACTCAGAGGTAGTATGGGTTACAATGGGAATGGCTGTGATGGGAGTATATTGTTCAGACTTAGAATTGCTGACCAAAAAGAAAAGCCTGAAAAGTTCCGGCTCTGTTGAACATTAGCATCTGTAGGTTATGCATAAAATGATACATCAAGTTGGTTATAATTTAGGCATGTGACAATAGAAGAGAACAAGGATTTCTCTTGTTAACATTTAGGCATTTATTCATGCACGGTATGTGTAAGGTGATTATGAGTGTATTCCAATTGAATTTAAATGTCATCTCCTTGTCTCTGTGTGTTTATCTGATTCTCACCACTTTGATATGTATATGTGGCACATTCAGCAATTATGTTGCAGTTTATCTGGCAGATTAACTCTGACTACTTCTGATATGATATGATTACATTATAAAGCAAAGAACCCAAACCGACAAAGAATGGATAAACCACAGAAGACAAGGTGAACTCGATTTCATGACAGTAAATCATATTAGGGAAAAGTTGATGATTTAGATTCTTACTTGGGAATAAACAACTGCAAGGATCAATAAGTGCAAAATATGGGGTGAAAGCAGTGTGACAAGCACAGTATTTGACATGCTGGTCAGCCTGATGGTTCTTGGGTATAAAAGGTACGTTAAAGAAAATATGACCATAATGATCCCTCAAAGTTCAAATCAAGCTGTTGAAGGGAAGCCTACAAGGTAGCCAGACATGGTACAATAGTCACCTAGTTACTCCCTGGTGCTAGGGTATCCAAACTCTAAATACATAGCATACTGAAGTATTCACCAACAAGAACAGTAAAGGACCATTTTTCTTGTTCAGATGAGCCAGGGGGTGAAGATGAATACAGGCTTCTTATATGATTTCAAGTCACTGCTCAGAGTCCAAAGGGAATGGTCCAGTGAGGATCAAGCACTTTAGTGAGACCAGTGATGAAAAAGCATTAAGGTTTAGCCATACTAATATAGCATTGAGTGGTGCTAAGTGAGAAATAACCTTTGAAATTCTCCCATGGCTGACCCCATGTTAGGCAATCGGGTGTGCTTCAAAGGTACCCCTAAGGGGGCTTATGTAGACAGCGCCAGATCTAAAATGAAGGCACCTTTTGTCTTTTACTAAATGGGTGAGTGTAGCCTCCTTTGATTGGCTGCACAGCAGAGAGGTCTTTAAAAACTAGAGACACTGAGATGGTTGCTCTCTTCCTGTCATCTTGCTGACTAACACTCTTTGCTTCACACTCCTTCCTCCTATAGCCAGGATGAAGATTATAATTCAACCATGGCATAAGTATGATGAAGCAATCTGGTGAGAGGAAAGGGTTTTCCTTTCCTTGCTCATCCTCTCTTTTATTTTGGTTCCAAAAGATGAGTCCTGGCATGTTTATTTCTCTTCTGTGTTGTTTATTCTTCACAGTTTCAGGAGTTGTGCACGAACCTCATTAGATCCAAGAATTCAGGCCATTTGGATCCTGGAGCTATGATTCCAGACTGGATGTTATAGCCAGCCAATCCAGCAAGAAAGCCCAGAGAAGCTAGGGTGTTGGGTACTCAAGCCCAGGGGAGTTTTGGACTTGGAACTGGTACTGTACTCTAAAGAAATTGAGCTAAGTAATGATCCCAAATCCCTTCCCCTCCATACCAAGTGGTACAAGGAGGGAGGGAGATTATACCTCCCATAAGGCATAGTTGTGAGGGTAAATTTGTATATATGTGATGATACTTTATGAAGAAAATATTTATTTTAAAAGTTAACCCCACCATTAGTGACTGAATGGTACTTGGATCCCGGGGACCAATCCCTACCATTGAGGGACCACAATCCATGAGATCAGGAGCCTCTGGCAGAGATCTTATATACCCCAACCCCCCATAAAGATATCAGAGAACCCTGTGGATGGGGTGAAATCGAACCTACTAGACATCCTAGCAACAAGGGCTATGGCAATAAGTTTCACATGTGGATATTGCAGACAGAGGAAGAAACAGTTACAGAATTCTGAGGTATGGTAAAGCACAAGAATACTTCTTGATAGTAAACAGAGATAGTCTATGTAAAGCAAGTCCCAGAGCACCTCTGGGTCATGGACGTTGACACAGATTCATTCTGCAACTCTTCATAGTACTGTTTTACTGTATGTTCCCAGAAGACAGAGCTCATACCTTTGCCTATCCTGAAAACTGATAGGAACCTATCACCATTGCATTCACTTAATACATATTGTTTACAAAGTGGCACAGTCTGCACTTTTACTTAATTTGGAAACATAATGTTATCTATGTTTTATTGCATTTTTATTGATTTTGCTAAACATTTCCCAATTACATTTTAATCTGGTTTGCAGACTGTATGTTTGACACCTCTGTCTTACGTCAATGAAATCATAGGTGCATTGGGTCACTAATTCTCCTGGCCCCATTCCTGCTTAATGCACTTTCAAGTCCTTTACATTATGTTTAGGCTTCACCCCAACCTTAGAGTCCTCTGATACCATTTCGGGGTTTAGAGAGATATAGACTCTCTGCTAACATGGCCTTTAATTCTAAGAGAATGCAAAATCTATTCATCTGGTTACCTTCTTACTTCCAGTCTACTCTTCCTCCATCCCCAAACTCCCAGCTTCCCCCTGGACCCAAGGTTGGGGAGGTATGATTAGAGATCAGCTATTATATACCTAGATAAAAATGTGAGTTTATGTAGGGTGAAAAAAATCTCTCTTCTCTTACTCAAAAGTATTCTTTTTGTACATAATCTAAAGGACCAGCAAGTACATCAGGCAGAAATGGGGCCAGGAGAATTATATACCTAATGCATCTATGATATCTTTGGTGTAAGACAAAGGTGTGAAACATAGAGTCTGCAAATCAGATTAAAATGTAATTGGGAAATGTTTAGCAAAATCAATAAAAATACAATAAAACATAGATAGCATGTTTCAAAATTAAGTAAATATAGAGAGGCAGGTTCTTACCCAAAGATTAGTGACCCTGTTTCTTCCCCCCTATATCAATCAATCAGTTAACTAATTTTAAGTTTTCAACATTCATTTCCACAAGATTTTGAATTCCCAATTTTCTCCCCATCTTTCCCTCCCCACGCCCCAAAATGGTATGCATTCTTATTGCCCCTCCCCCTAATCTGCCCTCCCTTCTATCACTATCACCCCCTTATCCCCTTCTCCTTTACTTTCTTGTAGGGTAAGATACCCATTTGAGTGTGTTTGTTATTCCCTCCTTAAGCCAAATCTGCTGAGAGTAAGTTTAACTCATTCTCTCTCATCTTTCCCCTCTTCTCCACTGTGAAACTTTTTTCTTGCTTTATTTATGTGAGATAATTTACCCCGTTTTATCTCTCCCTTTCTCTTTCTCCCATTATACTCCTCTCTTACTCCTTAACTTTACTTTTTAGATATCAACCCTTCACATTCAACTCACCCTGTACCATCTATCTATCTGTCTGTCTATCTATCTATCTATCTATCTATCTATCTATCTATCTATCTATCTATCTTCCCTCCAACTACCCATGTACTGAGAAAGGTCTCATGAGTTACAAATATTGTCTTTCCATGTATGAATGTAAACAGTTCAACTTTAATAAGTCCATTATGATTTCTTTTTCCTGTTTACCTTTTCACGCTTCTCTCCATTCTTGTATTTGAAAGCCAAATTTTCTATTCAGCTCTGAATGCCTCAATTTAATTTAAATTGAATGTTCATTTCCCTCCTTAAAGTATTATATTCAGTTTTGCTGGGTAGGTGATTATTGGTTTTAATCCTATTTCCTTTGACCTCTGGAACATCATATCCCAAGCTTTGTAATCACTCGATGTAGAATGTGCTTGATCTTGCGTTATCCTGATTGTATTTCCACAAAACTCAAATTGTTTCTTTCTGGTTGCTTATAACATATTCTCCTTGACCTGGGAACTCTGGAATTTGGCTATAACATTCCTAGGAGTTTTCCTTTTGGGATATCCTTCAAGAGGCAATTAGTGAATTCTTTCAATTTTTTTTTACCCTCTGGTTCTAGAATATTAGGGCAATTTTCCTTGATAATTCCTTGAAAGATGATGTCTAAGTTCTTTTCTTGATCATGGCTTTCAGGTAGTCCAATAATTTTTAAATTATCTCCTTTGTATCTATTTTCTAGGTCAGTGGTTTTTCCAATGAGATATTTCTCATTGTGCTCTATTTTTTTGTTCTTTTGGTTCTGTTTTTAAAATTTCTTGATTTCTCATAAAGTCATTAGCTTCTATTTGCTCCAATCTAATTTTGAAGGAATTATTTTCTTCAGTAAGCTTTTGGACCTCCTTTTCCATTTAGCCAATTCTACTCCTTAAGGCATTCTTCTCTTTGGCTTTTTGGACCTCTTTTGCCATTAGGGTTAGTCTGTTTTTTAAGGTATTATTTTATTCAGTATTTTTTGGGTCTCTTTTAGCAAGCTGTTGACTCATTTTTCATGATTTTCTTGCATCACTCTCAACTCCCTTCCCAATTTTTCCTCTACTTCTCTCGCTTGATTTTCAAAAACCTTTTTGAGATCTTCCATAGCCTGTGACAAATTCATATTTTTCTTGAAGGCTTTTGATGTAAGAGCTTTGACTTTGTTGTCTTCTTCTGATTGTATGTTTTGATCTTCTTTGTCACCAAAGTACAATTTTATAATCTGAAAATTCTTCCCTCTGCTTGCTCATTTTCCCAGTCAATTACTCGACTTTCTCACTCTTTGTCAAGGTAGGACTCTGCTTACAGTGGGAATGTGAGTGTGGATGGGTGTAGGTGTACTGTCCCAGGCTTCAGGGGTTTTGCACAGCTGTTTTCAGAGAAACTTCTAGGGACATGTACATTTTCAGCTCTTCCAAGGTGGTATGTTTAACTTAGAGGTGTTTGCTCTTCTTCTGGCCTGTGCTCTGGTTTATGAGTGACCCCAACCACTCTTTTCTACCTTGGAATTGGGAGGAGGATTCCTTCTTCACCACTGCCACAAGCTCCACCATGCCAGTACTTCTCCTCACCCCAGGACCACCACTCAGGACTGTGACCCAGATCTAAGCAGGGAAAAGTAAGAGAACCCTCTCTCAGAGCTAGCATAGAGATCCCTGCAATCTCCCTTTGATCAGCCACTTGATCCCCACAGTTCGTGGGCCTGGAGCTCCAGAAGTAGATGCTTTTGCTGTTGCTGCTGCCACAGCCACTGCTACCTCTGCTACCCTGGGTCTGGGGCTAGACTATGCTGCTCTCTCACCCAGGCCCTACAGAGCTTTTGCACTCACCTTCTATGCTGTCTTTGGTATTTTGGGGTTGAGAAACTGCCACAGCTGCCAGTGATTCAGTCCCCTAAGGTCTGCTCTGGCAAGTCTGTGTTGGTGCAAGCCATGCCGGACTGCACTTTGCTCCCAGCCTGGTGCAATAAATGTTTCCTGTTGACCTTCGAGGCTGTCTTGGGCTGGAGATTTGTTTCACTCTGTTGTTTTGTGGGTTATGTAGCTCCAGAATTTGTTTAGAGTCATTTTTTACAGGTATTTGGAAGGGTTTGGGGGACAAGCTCAAGCAAATCCCTGCTTTTATTCTACCATCTTGGATTTACCCCTTAGTGGCCCTGTTTCTATACAAGTTTGATAGCACTTATGTAGAGATCTCCTAGTGAGGAAATTCCATCTACTAGGGAAGATTAAAAATAGTTCTAAAACATTTATAGTCTTAAAGAGATTGGGTTGCTGCACAGTTAGGTAATTTGCTATTATACCTTTATATTTTTTTATTCTGATCATTATTTTAGATCTTTTGCTCCTTTAAATGAATTTTGCTATTATTTTCCTAGAACTGGGCAGTATGCCTTTGGTATTTGGATTGACATAGCATGATATACATATATGCATATATGTATATATGTATATATCACTACAAATTTGTTTAAGCAGTATAGTCATTTTTATTATATTAGCACAACTTAGCATAGAGATTTGAAGTACTGAACATCCCTCTAATATTTTTTGTCTCCTTTTCTGGTTTTGAGGAGGAGGGGTGTTCTTTTTTCTTGTTATGAATTTAACAAATATCAATAAACATCACTTCTACCTACAAAAACCCCCAAACAATTGTCTGTGAAATCAGAAATCTCTATTACCCACACCTTTTTTTTTTAAAAAACAACAATAGTTGTTGTTTCCAAACTGTCCTGCTTATCTTTCCAAACTTATATCTGCAATTTTTTAAATTTATTTTTAAATGTTTCATTTCTTTCTTTTCTTAATTTTTCTCTTTGATATTACTACCCACTCACAACCTTCTCTTACACACACACACACGATCCCCCTTGTAATAAATAAATATAGTTAAGAAATAACAATAAAAAAGTCACAAAGTCACACATTGGCCATGTCTGAAAATATACATTTCATTCTGTACCTCAAGAGGTGAGAAACATGGTTTATCACTGGTCTTTCATTATTTCATAATTGGGATTGTTCATTAAACTGATATGTTTTTCAAGGTTGCTTAAAAAAAAACCAAACCCACAGTATTGCAGTTCTTGCATATAGTTTAGTTTGGTTCCAATCACTTCACTATGCATTAATCAGTTCATATAAGTCATCCCAGGTTTCTCTGACTCCATCCCTTTTGTTATTTTTTAGACACAATAATATTTCATCATATCCACATGAGAGGTAGCATGCTATAGTGGAGAGAGAACAGGCATTGGAGCCAGGAAGATCTGGGTTCAAATTCTGCTTCTGACCCTTACTGGCTATATGACCCCTCAAAAATGGCTTAACTTCTCAGTTAACCAATGTTCCCAATAGTTCTCTAAAACTAGAAAGTGCAAACCTGCATTGAAAGAGAGAATCTTCTTACCAAGGCATTCCCCAGGTCAGAGAATTCAGTCTAGTCCTTATTTTATACATTCTTTCCATGTTTCCCAAACTGAATTATGAAGTGACCTTTTACAGCTTTGTCATGTTTTCATTTGGAGTTTATTGTAGTATCGGGTATTGATCAAACCTTAATTTCTTCCAGATTTTCTAGTTTTCCAGCAGTTTTTGTTAAATAGTAAATCCTTATCCCAATAGTTTGTGTCCTTGGGTTTATCAAATACTGTACAACTATGACTATTTGCCTCTGGATCTGTACTTAATCTGTTCCATTGAAAAATTCTTATATTTTTTTAAACCAATAACAAATAGTTTTAATGATTGCAATTTTGAGGTGTAATTTGGATTTTTTTTACTGCTATATGCTCTTCTCTTTCTGCACCCTCCCCCCTCACATTTTTCCTTTGAATATATTGATTTTTCTTTCATCTACACCAGCAGTTCTCAAATTTCTTGGTCTCAGGACCCCCTTACTCTCTTGAAAATTATTAAAGGCTCTGGACTATTAAGCTATGTATCCCCTTTGACCCAGCAATACAATTAGTAGGTTTGTATTCCAAAGAGATCAAAGAAAAAAAATTATATGTACAAAAATACAGCAGCTTTTTTGTGGTGGCAAAGAACTGGAATTTAGGGGAATGCCCATTAATTGGGGAATGACTGAATGAGTTGTAGTATATGATTGTGATGGAATACTATTGTACTATAAGAAATGACAAGGGGAATAGTTTCAGAAAAACCTGGAAAGACTTATGTGAATTGATGCAAACTGAAGTGAAGAGAACCAGGAAAACATTCAGTAACAGCAATATTGTATGATGATCAACTGCAAATGATTTAGCTATTCTCAGCAACACAGTGACCCAAGACAGTTCTGAAGGACTTATGATGAAAAATGCTATGCACCTCGAGGAAGAACTAATGGAACTTAAATGCAGATCAAAGCATATTTTAAGCTTTCTTTTTCTTGGTGTTTTTTTTTGGGGGGGGTGGCCTATTGTCTTTTGCAACATGGATAATATGGAAATGTGTTTTATGTGACTACATGTGCGCAGTTTATATCAAATTGCTTGCCTTCTCAAGGAAGAGGTAGGCGAAAGGGACAGGTATAGAATTTGAAACTCAAATTAAAAAATTGATAAGAATTTTTTTGCGTGCTATTGGAAAAAATAAATTAAAAAAGGAAATTATTAAGGACTTCAAAGAGTTTTTTAAAATTTATTTATTTTTAGTTTTCAATATTCATTTAGACAAGATTTTGAGTTACAATTTTTTCTCTCTCCATCTTTCCCCTACCCCACTCCAAAATATCAAGCCTACTGAATGCCCCTTCCCCCAATCTGTTCTCTCTTATATCCTCCCCCTTCAGCTCTCTAACCTTATAGTAGGGCAAGATGGCTTTCTATCCCCCAGTACCTGTATATCTTATTTCCCAGTTGCATGTAAAAAAAACAATTTTTAAACATTTGTATTTAAAACTTTGAGTTCCAGATTTTTTCCCTTCTTCCCTCCTCACCTATCCCAACTGGGAAGATAAGCAATTTGATAGGTTATACATGTGTAGTTACCCAAATCATATCCATAGTAGTTATATTGTGGAAGACTAACTATATTTCCCTCCGCCCTGTCCCATCCCCAACTTATTCTATTTTCTCCTTTGACCCTATCCCTTTTCAAAAGTGTTTGCTTCTAACTACCCTCCCCCCCATCTGCCCTCCCTTCTATCCTCCCCACTCTTATCCCCTACCCACCTATTTTCCTGTAGGGTAAGATGCCCAGTTGAGTGTGTATGTTATTTCCTCCTTAGGCCAAATTCAATGAGAATCAGTTTGTCTGATTCCCTTTCACCTTCCTTCTCTTCCCCTTCATTGTAACAGTTTTCTCTTGCCTTTTCTATATGAGATAATTTACCCTAATCTATCACTCCCTGTCTTCTTCTCCCAATATATTCCTCTCTCACCCCTTAATTTTATTTTTTAGATATCATCCCTTCATATTCAACTCATCTTATACCCTCTGTCTATGTATACTTGAATGTACAAATGCCCACACTCAAATATATATTTATATACACATATATCCATACATATATATGTATGTGTACATGTATATACATATATATTCCCTTCACTTATCCTCATACCGAGAAAAGTTTTATGAGTTACAATTATTGTTTTTCCATGTAGGACTGTAAATAGTTCAACTTTAATAAGTTCCTTATGATTTCTTTTTCCTGTTTACTGTCTCATGCTTCTCGCTTCTTGTATTTGGAAGTCAAATTATCTGTTCAGCTCAGGTTTTTTCATCAAGAATGCTTGAAAGTCCTCTATTTCATTGAATGACCATATTTTTCCCTGAAGCTTTATACTTAGTTTTGCTGGGTAGGTGATTCTTGGTTCTAGTCCTAGCTCCTTTGACCTCCAGAATGTCATATTCTAAGCCCTTCAATCCCTTAATGTAGAAGTTGCTAGGTCTCGTGTTATCCTGATTGTGTTTCCACAATACTCAAATTGTTTATTTCTGACTGCTTGCAGAATTTTCTCCTTGATCTGGGAACTCTGGAATTTGGCTATACTATTCCTAGGAGTTTTCTTTTGGGGAGCTTTTTCAAGAGGCAATCAGTGAATTCTTTCCATTTATATTGTGCCCTCTGGTTCTAGAGTATCAGGTCAATTTTGCTTGATAATTTCTTGAAGGATGTGATATTATGATGACTTTCAGGTGGTCCAATAATTTTTTGAATTCTCTCTCCTGGATCTATATTCCAGGTCAGTGGTTTTTCCAATGAGATATTTCACATTGCCTTCAATCTTTTCATTTGTT
>JAQQSW010011088.1:0-12842 GCA_028646575.1 Pseudocheirus occidentalis
ATGACACGAGCCTTTTCTTTCTTGTAGACATTTCTGATGGGCATAACTGGTCCTGTAAGCTGGGTTGCCAACTTGAGTTCTTCAGCAGAGCTATCTCCCTTCTTGGGTGCAGATGGTTTCCTTGGGAAGAGGATCAGTTTGGAACGATATTCTTTCAGTCGCTGCACATTTGCCTGGAGAGACTCTGTAGACTTATTTCGGCGATGAGGGTCCACAGAGATACCGATGGTACGTGCCACTTTTTTATGGATACCAGCCACCCGAAGCTCTTCCAAGCTGAATCCTCTACCAGTACGGACTTTTGTGTGGTATCGGACAGTAGGGCACCTCACGATGGGCCGAATAGGACCAGATGCAGGGCGAGGAGCAATTCGACGAGCTTTTGCTTGTTTGCTTGACAAGCCTTTCGCCTTCTGATCTTCCTGGCGGGCTGGTTAAACCATGTGGCAACTCGTCTTTGCCAGTCTTTGTGGAAATGGGGCTTCAGAATCATGCCATTTCGGCTGGGCGCCATGGCTACTTAGAGCCCTCCTCACGGGCACCTCAGCCGATCGGAAAGGCGTAACAGAGCATCTTGACGGAACTAACTCGTTAGATGACTAATATTTGCAAATCAGCATGCCAGACAAAGAGAGATACAAAGATAAAAAATAAGATAGTGCCTCTGTACTCAAGGCACTTAGAGTTTAGGGAAAAAAAAGGCAGGCATAGATAACCATATTACAAAATAATACCAGTCTCTGAAGACTGGTAATTCCAGGTCATCCAAAGGGCCACAGGGAGATGCATGGTGGGTATTAAACAGGTTGTACTGTATTTTCAGGAAGAAGAATTACACACAGGAAGCTGTGGGAAAAGTATCATCAAAAAGACGTATAAGGGGAAAATGAAGAGGGCTAGTCTTGAACAAGGGCATCTAGGTGGCACAGTGGATAGAATGCCAGCTCTGGATTCAGGAAGACTCATCTTCTTGAGTTCAAATCTGGCCTCAGACAGCCGCTGTGTGATTCTGGCAAGTCATATAACCTTATTTGCCTCAGTTTCCTCATCTGTAAAATGAGCTGCAGAGGGAAATGGCAAACCACTTGAGTATCTTTGCCTAGAAAATCCCAAATGGAGTCACAAAGAGTCATCCATGACTGAAATGACTGAATAACAGCTAACGACTATATAGTGCCCACTATATGCCAGAATGTATGCTAAGTGCTTCAGAATGATCTAATTGGAACAGGTATTAGATAAGATGTCCTGCTGCTGCACCAGATCTTGTCTAGAGGAGGTTCTAAATCTATGATCTGAAGACCCCCACTATATTAGATGGATACTCTGTCAAGGACTCACTGAAGGATACCCGGAAGAATCAAACAAGGTGAGAAGGAATGGAAGAGCGGCGATCCACACCACTGGAGGGAATACCTTCTTCCCCAAGACAAGTCACACGTGTACTGAAACCTGTGAGAGGTGCAAAGGAAGAAAATACAACATCAAACCAAGAAGAGGATGGGGAGGGAAGGTCCAGGGAAGCCTTCAGGAAGAAAATGGCATTTGTACTAAATTTGAAAGAACAGACAGGCTATCACCGAGCCCACAATGATAAGGCAGGGATACCATGTGTACAGAGGAACAAAAGCCAATGAATGTATGGAGTGAGCGCTGGATAACTCCACGTTCCTGGCCCCATCAGCTGTAGCTGAAGCCTAGACAGGAAGGGCATTTGTGAGACATGAGCCAGAAACGTAGGGTGACGTCACATCAAATAGATGCTTGAATGCCAGACTAAGCAGTATGGACTTGATTGAACAGGGACACAGGAATCACAGAACAAGACAGCAGCCAGTTTCTTCTGGGAAATATAAGCTTCAGCTTGAGGGCTGATGAGATGATGGCTACACACGCCAAATTTCTATAAGCACTGTTCAGAGGAAAGTGAACTGGAATAGGAAGGAGAAGAGCTAGCTTCTGCACAGAACACAACCGCAGTTTTTTCATCTGCAAAATGAAGCCATTAGAGTTGCTTCTAGCTCTAACACACTCTGATTTAACAACATTCCAGATAAATATTCTCAGTCTGAGTCTTCGCCACTATAGAGGAATGTGGAAAAATTGCCTTCATGAAGGAGGGAAACAAATATTTATTAAGTGATTACTATGAACTGTACTAAGGGGTTTACAAATATTATCTCATTGGGGCCTCATAAAAAATCCAGGAGGGAAGTAGGTACTGTTACCATTTCCATTTTGTAGTTGAGGAAACTGAGACAGAGGTTAAGTGACTTGCCTAGGGTCACATGTAGCTAAAGTTAGATTTGAATAATAACATTGAACACTTGCTAGCTGTGCAACCCTAGCCAAGTCACTGCACCTTATTTGCCTCAGTTTTCTGATCTGTAAAATGAGTTGGAGAAGGAAGCAACAAATCGCTCCAGTATCTTTGCCAAGAAAAGAGCAAATGGGGTCACAAAGAATCAAAAATGGCTGATACAACTGAAACAACATCAGCTAACATTTATATAGCACCGACTACATGCTAGAATATACGCTAAAAATTTTACAATTACTGCATTTGATCTTCGTAACAAATCTGGGAGGTAGGTGCTATTATTATGCCCATTTTACAGATGGGGAAACTGAGACAAACAGTTTAAAATGACTTGCCCAGGGTCACAAGTTAGTAAGCGCTTAAAGCTGGATTTGAGCTCAAGTCTTCCTGATTCTAAGTCCAATGCTCTATCCACTGTACCACTTAGCTGCCTCTAAGCATGGTGTCTTTTCTTCTAAGATCTTTACACACTGAAGAAACCTCTGGGTGGATGTAACACCAGCAAGAAAGCAGGCTAAGGGAAGATGGGAAGAATTCTGCTCCTGGAACTAATGCGGGCCCAACACAGTAGATAGAGGAAACAATTATAACTGTGAAGGACAGGCTCAAATGCTACAACTGATCCAGGGAAATTTCGCTTCTAGTACATCAAAATAACATGAACGCAAATGCAATAATATAATGCTGTAAAAATGGTGAATAAAAAGAATACAGAGAATCGTAATCAGGTACATTAACTGATACAAAGTAAGCATAACACAGGTTGATGTTGGAAATAGAGTGGGTTCCAGATCACTGCAATAAAGAGAACATTGCAATAAAGAGTCACATGATATTTTGGTTTCCCAGTGCACATAAAAGTCATGCTTACACTATACTGTAATCTATGAAATGTGCAACAGTATTGTGTCTAAAAAAGCAATTCACATGTTTTAATTAAAAATACTTTATTTAAAAAAAAAAAGTGCTAACCATGATCTGAACCTTCAGTGAGTTATAATCTTTTGGCTGGTGGTTGGACTTGACTCCATGCTGACGGCCGCCGACTAATCAGGGTGGTGGTTACTGAAGACTGGGGTGGCAGTGGCAATTTCTTAGAATGAGACAACAATGAAGTTTGCCGCATCATTATCTCTTCCTTTCACTTGAACACTGTATATTATTAATTGGTCTAATTTTAATATTGTTGTGTCTCAGGGAATAGGGAGACCAAAGGAGAGGGACAGAGATGAGGGATTAGTTAGTCTATGGAGCAGTTAGATCATGTAAAAAATTTATTAAATTCACTCTCTTATATGAGTGTGGTTCGTGGCACCCCAAAATAATTACAATAACAGCATCACAGATCACCATAATTGATACAATAATAATGAAAAAGTTTGAAATATTGCAAGAATTACCCAAATGTGACCCAGAGACATAATGTGAGCATATACTGTTGGAAAAATAGCATGAGTGGCCTTGCTCAATGAGGGGTTGCCACAAACCTTCAATCTGTAAAAAATGCAATATCCACAAAGCACAATAAAATGATTGCTTCTGTAGTAGGTGGCACTTCTGTAGCACTTTCAGGATTACAATGTCCTTTACATATATTATCTCATTTGACCCTCACACCAATCCTTCAAAGTAGGCACTATTTTATGGATAAGGAAACTGAGGCTGAGAAATTTTAAGTTAATCATTACACAGCTAGTAAAGGCTAGAAGCAGAACTGGAATTCAGGTCTTTCTGACTCTGAGGTCAACCCTGGCTCCAGTACACCACCTACGTGTGTCTAAAACAATGCATAGCAACTAGAAGAAGGCAAAGAGGAAAAATACAGAAAAAAACACAAAACCTGACACTAGATGTCATCTAGTTATAATGACCAAGCTTGAAATCCCAGAAGAAATGAGAAAACTTCTCTTCCTTCTCTGCAGAAATGGGGGACTACGGGTGTGAAACAGTGAAAACAGTCACCAGTTCGGGTTGACGTGCTATAATTTTGTTGAATTTTTTTTCTTTTAAAAATAGTTCAAACAATCAATCAATTAGCATTTACTAAACACCTACAGTGTGTCAGGTATTATGTGGCAAGTGCTGGGGTTACGAAGAAAACCAAAAACTGTTCTTGATTTGAAGGAATTTATAGGGTAATGGAGAGACAACATGCAAACAATTATACACAAATGAGAAATACAAAATAAACTTGGGGTAGTTTCAGAGGGAAGAAGCAAAGATTAAAGAGAACTGGAAAAGGATTTTTGATTTTTTTTTTGGAGGGCAATTGGGGTTAAGTGACTTGCCCAAAGTCATACAGCTAGTAAGTGTTAAGTGTCTGAGGCCAGATTTGAGCTCAGGTCCTCCTGACTCCAGGGCCCATGCTCTAATTGCTGTACCACCTAGCCGCCCCAAAAGGGATTTTTGAAGAGGGTGGGACTTCAGCTGAGACCTGAAAAAGTCAGGGAAGCCAGGAGGCAGAGATAAGGAAGGAAAGAGCTCCAGGCATGCAACTCTGAATGCAGCCAGTGAAGATATCTGGAATTTACTAGGTCAAGGAATAGCAAGGAGGGGAATAAAGCATAAGACTGTAAAGACAGGAAGGGGCTAAAATGGGAAGAGCTTTAAAAACCAAACAATTTTATATCTGATCCTGGAAGCAACAGGGTGTCAATGAAGTTTATTGAATTGAGAAAGAGCCTCTGAATGGAGGGGGGGGGGGAGAAAGAGAACAAATAAATTTAGAAATGATGGGGATGTGAAAAACAAAAGTAGCAATAATAATTTTTAGAAATAATTAAAGAGACCAAGAAAGAAGGCAACATGACAGAATTTTCATGACCCAGAGATCTACAGGACAGCTAGATTTTGAATCCTGAGGAGGGAGAGAGCTTGGAAGGCATGATGGGGTGCGGGCAGGGAGAGAGGGAGAGTTCCTAGTCTGGGAGCCTGATGCCAGCACCAATGAAGCACTGCACAAGCAGGGGAGTGTGCAATGATTACAAGAGTCAGGCAGGAGCTTGTCAATACAAGTCTCTTTATCCATCTGAGGGCTAAGATATTTATACACTTCTGCGGTAGGTAGGACAAAGCTTTCCCATGAGAAAATGCTGTAGAGAAATGAAATGTTGCAGACAATGTTGCTTACTCCCTAATAGCCATGTTGCTTCTCGACACCTCCTTTATTGCTTCCCGGTACTTTGCTCCCTGTGCATACCTATTGTTATGTTGGTTATCATGGTCTCTTCTCAGCTAGAAGGCACAAAGGGATGGGGAGCCAGCATCCTGAGATATGCAGCCCTTCAGCTGGATGGCCAGTCAACTTTTTGAGATAAGCAGCCCTTCAGCCTGGGACAAGTCACAAATAAAACCCGGGCTGTCTTTAGCCTACTTGGACCCCTCAGAGCTCACCCTCAACGTCTTACTCAGATCCCCTCAGTTTTTGGCCCTCAACAGGAGTTAAGGTAGCAAACTTGGGAGCAATAAAGCCTCATCTTGAAATTCAGACTAAACTGAAGAACGAACTGTAGGAGAGAGGCACTTGAGCTGCACCTTCAGGCCAAAGGGGTGGAAGAATCACATCCACAGTCCTCTCAAAAAAAAAAAATCCATTTGGATAAACCTGGCTAAAAGAATTTGTGGGGAGAAGAGTTAAAGGGAAATGGCATTGACGAAAGGAAGAGACACATCAGACAGAACAGGCTTCTATGCTTATAGTCAGGCTTTGAGATTCTTAGCTTGTCTTATTTGCCCATTTATTTTGGTTTTGTGTGCTTCATCTTTGATTACTAAAAAGTACCTTTGATGTTGTAATTATTGGTCAGAGGAGACTACCCAAGAAGGGCTTTTTTAGAACTGAAGAAAGGTCAAGGGGAAAGTGATGATAATTTTTGGGTTTGGGGGAATGTCTCCCTAGGAAGTGGGCAGAGCTAGGAATTTATGTGCTCATTGCTGTAGTATGGGGTGCAAGCCTTTATAGATTCATAAGACAGTTAAATAATTCAAATGCTAGGAAATCAGAATGACAAACCATCAGGCACTTTTAAGCTCTAAGAGAAGGGTCTGGGTTGCCTATATCCAAAGTACCTAGCACAAAACAGGTACTTAAAAGATATTAGTTGAATTAAATTATTTTGTTTAGATAAAAAAGCTATAACATTGTTGAATACATAACAGGTTATATTTGAATGAATAAATTAATGAATGAAAAGCATTTATTTATTCATCTCTATGGTCCCAACATTGTGCATTTCCCAGCACTCACCAATATGGAACCTTCTCTTTGGTCAAGCCAGTCTCCTTAATCACCCTCTATAGAAATGCTCATGTTCCTACCTCTCTGCTTTAGCTCATGCTGTTTTCCCTGTCTAGAACCCTCTTCCACTCCTCTCCATGTACCCAAAGTCCACCTATCCTTTAAAGTTGAACTCAAATCTTACTCCTTCATGAAACCACCCAAACTTCCTAATAAACAAGGTGAACAGCTGGACCCAAAAGGTACTCATCAACAGTCAGAAGTCTACTTGGAGGGTCTCCAAAAGAATCTGACCTCGGCCCTTGTGCTATCTAATATTTTCATGTTATTGATCAATTTTACTGGTCATTGACTTGGATAATGTCACGCTGGCATCCTTCTCAAATAGTCAGATGACAACATATTGGAAGATGGAGTCAGGCTCCAAAAGGATTCTGGCAGACTAACACAAATGAAGAGAATAAAATGAATTTTAATACTTAAAAATACAAAATCTTACACAGATTAAAAAAGCCAATATTTCAAAGTATGAGATGGGAAAGGCATGGTTAGGCAACAGTTTGTATGAAAAGCTCTGGGAAGTTTCAGAGACTGCAATCTCTATGTGAGTCAAATATGAAAGTGTAGGTGTCAGAAGCTAATGTGATCTTAGTCTGCAATAAGAAAACTTCCAGGAATATAGGGAGAACAATCCCTCTGTACTCTGTCCTAGACTTATTTTACTGGAAACATTACATTGACTTAGGGACTTTACTTTTAAGAGGAAGAACGCTGGTAAATTAGCAAGAGGAAGGCAATCAGGATGACGAAAAGCTCTAAGAGTTCCTTCCAGTTAGGATCTCCAGCTCTGGAGGTGTTACACCTAGACAATGTTTAGGAGACACACAAGAGTTTTATTCTGTTGGGTGAAGGCCTCATATAGTCTACCCTGTCTAGACAGACTCTGGTCAGGCTTTCCTTTCCTCCTCAGTTATCTCTTCTCTAGAAACCTTACATAAACAGTCATGTCTGCCCCTTGGTCACCACTCAAACCCCCCACTTCTGAAACTATGGTCAACTTAACACTGTCATTGCTATTAGGAAGGATATTGTACAAATCTACTTCCTCATGATTCCATTAGGATATTGTACAAATCTACTTCCTCATGATTCCATTAACTATCCCTGTAGGTTTTGAACCACAATATCCTCCCTGGCCAACACTCCCCTATACGTGTGGAATTCCCTTATTAGAATGTAAGCTTTTTGAGGGCAGGGACTATAGTAACTTCCCATTGATATTTATGACCCCAGTGATTCACACACAGTAAGCACTTAATAAGTGGGTTTTTTTTTTCATTGTCAGTTTGCTCATCTGTAGAATGAAGGGTTGGATTCGATCTGGAAGAAGTCACTTCCAGCTCTAAATCTATGCAACTGTACTAGCCTCTGTAAATACAAAGACAAAATCTGAAACAGTTTGTGCCCTTGGACAACCGACATTTTACTGGGAGCAAGAGAACTCCTATAAAGTCTACCATTTATTTGACATCATTTATCACAGCTATGGTCCTCTTGTCCAGTATTTTTTAAAAATAATATTTTCTTTTTCTCCCAACAACATATAAAAACAATTTGTGTTGTCTAAGATTTGAGTGCCCTATTATCTATAAGATAATAGATTCCTTGAGGGATTTTTTTTCTGTTTTATTTCTCTTATGTGTTCTCCCTAACCCTCCCCACCAGTACAGGGCTGCATACAAATGAACAGCTGTGGTACACAGAGCAGGAAGAATCCTGGATTCGGAGTAAGAAAACCTGGGTCCTAGTTCTGACCCTTCCTAATTTTGTGACTTTGAACAAGACATAGTCACTCTGTGCCCCAAGCTTCCTCTTCTACAATGGGAGGATAATGGCTAAATACCCATTACTGTGCCAACTACATCCTTATTGTGGGGAACTCAATGAGACAATAAAGGTAAAATGCTCTGTAAACCATAAGGGGCTATAGAATGTCAACTAGGAACAAATATTTGCAGCTTTAAAATCTAGTACTTTCAGGAGAAAATAACACAAGAACTTTAAGAGGTCTTTAACTCTGAGAAGAAATCTATCCATCTACTGTGGGAAGATAATAATAGCAAGCTTTTCTATAATGTTTTCAGGTTCACGAACTGATTTACATGTATTATCTCATTTGAACCTGAGCTAGGTGCTATTATTATCCCCATCTTACAGAAGAGGGAACTGAGGCAGACAGAAGTTAAATGACTTGCCCAGGGTGACACAGACAGTAAGCATGTGAGGCTGGATTTGAACTCAGGTCTTCCTGAATCCAAGTCTAGCTCTTTACCAAAGGAATACTGTTTCCCACCCCCACCCCCAGTATGTAGACAAGCATTTTTAGAAACACACACTCCCAGTATATCTGAGTTGCTCCTAGTTCTACAATTTGCACCTCTGAATTCCACTCAAGAACTGTGTTTTTTCTGTACTATTTTGTTTCCCTGGTGATTAAAGTCTATAGTTAACAAACCCTGCTTATTACCCTTAGGGCTGAAATCCAAAAACTCAAGCAAGAGAAAAGAACCCAACAGAAACAGAATAAGGGTGCCAACTGTCAGGCCCCCAACAATAAGCCAAATCCCATGAAATAAACATTAAGGAGACTAGAGTGAGTCAGGCAGAAATGCTCCTTTAAAAAGAGGGAGAATACCAGTGTTGTGTCTGTGTCCTGCCCAGAACAGAGCAGAGTAAACTCCAGTGTTGGGCTTTTCAGGGCAGGATAAGCCTGCTGAGAGCTGCGTCTTTGTGTTCCTCTAGGCAGATGGGGATTATAAAAGAGGCACAACTACTCCATTTGTTTTCATGATGGACAAAAGGAATCAGTGGCTGGTACTGAAGGCCGGCTGAAACAGGGCTCTGCTTTCATTAACACATAAAAGGCGGTTATGAGCCACTTCATCAGGAAGGGAGCTTTCTTCTTGAGAAATGCCTTTTGGTGCACTACAGCAAAGTTCATCAGCTTCAGAGTTAGTTATCTGATGGCATGTTTTTGCCTTCTAGGCAGACGAGCATCACTTTCTGTGACAGTCTATCTTCCGTACAACATATTTAGTTCCAGCCCCATGGGGGAACTCTATCATAACTCTGCATACAATTCAATTTAATCTGAAGATTTTCAAAAGAAAAAAGAACTGAAAATCACGTTAGTTTCCATATTAGTAATTTTGCTTTCTAGGTCAATTGGAGGAATGTTAAAATCCTGACCCTGTCACACATGGGCAAATCACTCTGCAGTTCTGAGACCAGCTTTATCTGTGACATAAGATGGTTTTGAATGAAAGAAAAATATTTACTAAGTGTTTATTTATGTACCAAGCACAGCACTAAGCATTAGGGATATAAAAGCTAGACAATCCTTGTTTTCAAGAAGCTTACAGTCTAGTCGGGTTAGACAGATAACAACAATAACAACTAATTTATATAGAGCTTTAAGGTTTGTAAAGAGCTTTACATACATGGGCTCTTCCAAGTCCAGAGCTCTATTATACCACCTAGCTGCCCCACCATCTCTCATGTTTGGGGTCATGAAGTTATACCTATACATACCTTATGGAGCCACAGGGGGAGGTTTTCTGAATCATTGTTCAAGAAATGCCTTTGCTGAACTGCTGCCCAGCAGTAGGAATCCACAAAAGCAGCCTGGCGCCAGGAAAAGGAACTGGGAGAGAAGCAGCTTATCTGTGTACCTAGGAAACAAAGCACAATATTGCTAAGAACTGAAAACATCTTCATCTGGGACAGAAAAGTGTTAGTATAACTGCAAATATGACAGAAAATACCAAATGTGATATGGACTGCCACTCCCTTAAAACCATCCTTGTAATGTCAGACTCTCAACAATGTCCTTGCATTCTTACTCTTAAAATATTTACTCTTAGATTACATTGAGCTGAACCACACTCTAGGTCTACCCACCCAGGGATTTTGCCTTATGGGGGATCCCAGCTCAAGTTAAATCTCAGCTTCTAGTGTCCTTGCTCACTTCCATTGGCTCTTATGGCATGAAAGGCAAAACAGCCAGAATGAAGTGGCTTTCCTCACCTGGATTACCAAGGGCCACTGGGGTCTCATGACCAGGACTCATATTGCCTCCTCCCATCTCCTCCTAAAACTTTAAAAACTTTTCCATGTTTCTCTTTGGTTGGGAAACCCACTGGACATCTCCCAGGGTTTGCTACCCTGTTATCCCAACTGAAGATGTTTTATTCCTCATGGCTTTGATTTAGTTCTGGACTTGATGTCCATAATGTGCCTTCTGACCATTCATTCATTCATTCATTCCTCCAAATAGTATCCACTTACACCAAACCCTTCAGTAGAATATGAATTCTTTGGGGGCAGAAAATCTGTCCTTTGGTCTTTGTATCTTACGCTTAGCACAAATATCTTGCACAGAATAGGGGCTCAATAAATATTGGCTGAATTGAAATTAAATGGTAATAAATACTAATTACTGATATTTACATAGGGCTTTAATGTTTACAAAGCACTTTACATAAATTATCTCTCAGTTGATCCTCTCTACAATTCTGGAGGTAAATCCACATTTTACGGATGAGGAAAGTAAGTCTGAACGAGGCAAAGTCACTTACCCAAGGTCACACAGCTATTAAAAGTCTGAGACAGAATCTGAACTCAAGTCTTCTTGAAGAAAAGTCTAGAACTCTATCTACAACTCTTTTTTTGCTCTTTAAAGGTACAATATGAACAGTTTGGACCTTTTGGTCCCAGTCTTCTTTCCATTATGCCAACAAGACATCATGTAACAAAGTGCTAAGATACTGTCTATGTAATGAAGATAAACTACCATTTCACCCACTGTTAACAGAGTATGCCAGGGCTCCCCCACCCAAGATCTTATGCTTGCTTCCACACATCTTTCCCCACCTGCTTTAGGAGCAGTAGGCATGCCTCTGCAGGCTTACCAGCTAACCTTACAAAACTGTGCAAGTATATTACTAATGGGTACCAATTTGGGGCCAAGAAGCAGGATCTTGCTAACTGATCTCTCAAAGGACCAAGCCTAAAGCCTGATTTCTTAAATATTGGGTTCTAAGTGTGGCCATGGGACCACAATCAAGAATAAGAATTACATACTTGAGAAACATTTGGGTGCCCAAGAAGAATGGATTTCTAATGAATAATAAGGAGGTGCTTTTTGTTTTGGTACTTTAAAACAAGCTATTATAAGGTACCTGAGGTTACTGAGGTTATAATAACCTGAGGGTATTATAACACTGAGGTTATATAACAAGGTGAAAAGAGGGGGTATACCATGCATGCTTAACTGCCAAGGAGAACAAGAAAATTGGTACTGGAGGGCAATGAGAATAAGCCACACATATGGCCAATAAGAGCTAATCCCTTAAATAAGAAGTATTATAAAATTACATTAAGAGAAGGAAATGGTATTGGGTAATTAGACAAAGAGGAGTCTTTTGCTCTGCACAACGAACCCTTCTCAAATCTCTTTCTTCCATAGAGGAGATTTGTCTTTTTTCCTCCAGAGTGGGGAGTCTTCTGCTCTAGCATTCTAGTGTCCTTATAGGTACTAGTTGGGAAGGGGGGAGGGGTAGGCTGACTCCCAAATCCTTTCATACTATAAATGCTTCTGACACCGAAGAGCAGAAATGGGACCCACAAGTAGAGATCTCAGAAAGATATTTCGGGTCCATTTAAGGATAATCTCAGAATGAGATCTGTTTAAAAGTAGAATGAACTGGGGGGTGGAGCCAAGATGGCGGCATAGAAGCAGCAAAACACCACAGCTCCCACACAAACACGCTAAAAAACTCATAAAATGGGACTCTAAAGAGATTTTCAAGCTCCAAAACTCTCCAAAAGACAGAAAGCACATCTGTTGCTACAGGCAGTGCAGCATGTGGGGCTCTTCACAGAAGTCTGGGAGCCCCAGCCGAAACCGGCTGGCTCAGCCCCTGGGGCATCGGGCGGAGCCGCGGCTATAGGAGAGCAGATCTGCTGCACTGGAGGCACAATTACCACATCTATCAGGCCAGAAGGAAAAAAAAGGCTAAGAGAAAGGTCAGTGGATTTTGCTAACTGGGGAGGAGAAGAGCAGGTCCGGCCAAAATGCTCCCAGGGCAAGGAAGCAGCGGGAGGTGGCTGTACCAGCAGGACCGTCTGAGAGCCGCAGTGACCTCCACTGGGCTGCTTCAGAGCCCTCGGCCTGCAGATAGCAGGGGGGCTGACACGATCCATCAGGGCCAAGGGCTCTTGCAT
>JAQQSW010011089.1:0-12842 GCA_028646575.1 Pseudocheirus occidentalis
TAAACTCTCTAGCCCTGCAGTCCTCACCATGTTCTTCACTTGTAGGAAGGTGTTTGAACTAACATGAATAGAATTTTTTTTCTTGGGCCCCTTCTCCCCTTCTGCTAATGTCTCTTCTGCATAATGCAAAGCTAGTTCCAGTATACAATTACCTCATTACATATAATGTGAGAGGTTAGAAACTAATAATACACAGGTAGGTGAGATACAGGTTCACAATCATATTGTATGAAATAGCCTGATAACTTCATTATTTAACTGGTTTTCTACCCTTGTTTGTTTCCAGGTCCTCTGGTATAATTCTTCTGTTCCAATCTTTGGATTCCTTATCACACCTTTTACATCTTCTACTAGGTTGAGTTAAAGTTATTTCTCCCTTGGTTCTCCTAGTAAGTAAGTAAAGATCTCCCCAAGTTCCAAGTCTACTACCTCAGTTCCAGATCTAAATTTCTCCCTCCACAGTCATTTAAACTCTAACCTTCTAACACTCCCCTGATTTTCCATACACAGAAACTGCCCTGACTCGGTCTCTCGCTTTCCTGTTGCACAGGTCCAGGCTACTCTTATGGCTTCTCCCTGTGCACAGTTCTCAGTTTATCTCATGATTCTGTTTCTCTGAAATACTTCTTAGTGAATAATCAAGTTCTCTGAAAAGCTTCTGTTATCCTGGTGCTCTCATGGCCTGTACATCTAGGTCTTTGTCAGAAACATTTCATTGTATGATCATTTGTGATGTATAATCAGTGTGATGGCTCTAATCTTGCTTTTGATGGTTACTACCTGCGTTTCCCTGGGCGAGTCAGTCACATCATGGTTCTTCATTTTCAGAATAAGGAAGGTGAACTAGAAGGCCCCTAAGACCCATCTCATGTCTAGATCTATGATTCTATGAATAATTATTAACACAAACATTGATATATATATATATATTTATATAAAACCATTTTTGTGGCGTTTGCATTTTGTTGTTGTTGCCGTTGTTCAGTCATTTTAGTTGTGTGCTACTCTTTTCGATCCCACTTGGGATTTTCTTGGCAAAGATACCAAAATCGTTTGCCATTTCTTTCTCCAGTTCATTACAGATAAGGAAACTGAGTCAAACAAGATGAAATTACTTGCCCAGGGTAACTCAGCTAATCAGTTTTTGAAACTAGATTTGAAGTCAAGAAGATGAGTCTTCCTGATTCCAATCTCAGTGCTCTCTCCATTGTACCACCTGGCTGCCCTACCTAGCTGTACCTAGCTGCTGCATTTGCATTGGACTCTCCTCTTTGGTAGAGAGAATGATTATTCTGCCTGCATGGATAATCATTGTTTCTATCAGTGAGGAGAGTTTTATGCAAATACTTAGATTTCAGCCTTGGGGTTCATAGGTAAACCTCAGCTTAATGAGACAAGGCCACTCTTACATCCATGTATGTTTTGTGGAGTAGAATTGTCATAATAGATCACTTTTAGGATTGTAGAATTTTTAAGAGGTTCACTGTTTGGAAGATTACCTCTAACAGAAGTACTTGGTGTTTGAACATTATTTAAATTAACTTTCATTTATTTTTAGTTTACATGATTCATTTCCACAAGATTTTGAGTTGCAAATTTCTCCCCGTCTTTCCCCTACCCACCACCCCAAAACAGTGATCCCACTGTATACCTCCTCCCCCAATCTGCTCTCTCCTATATCCTCCCCCATTACCCCTCTGACTTTCCAGTAGGACAAGATGGATCTCCCTACCCCAGTGCCTGTATATCTTATTTCCAAGTTGCATGTAAATAATAACAATAATAACTATTATTATTATTATTATTTATTTGAACATTATTTGTTGTGCCTTATTAACAACTGGACTGAAAACCAGTTTTGCTGGTTTTGTTGTTCTTGATGCTCCCGTATTTCAGCAAGATGTAGATACAGTAGGGTTTTTTGTTGTTGTTATTGTTGGACAATTGTAATGTTTTAAAATTTTTCAAATATTTTTTTCCAATTACACCTTAAAACAATTTTAAACATTGATTTAACATTCTCTTCTTCCCTCCCTTCCCCCTCAATGAGAAGGCAAGCAATTTGATATTGATTATATACAATTTGATATTGGTTAGTCATGTAAAACATATTTCCATATTAGTCATATTGTGAAAGAAAACATAGGCCAAAAAAATAAAACTAAAGAAAGTAAAAATTTATACTTTGATCTGCACCAGGTGGATGGCCTTTTTCATCATAAGTCCTTCGGAAATGTCTTGGATCATTGTTTTGCTGAGAATAGTTGTCATTCACAGTTGATCACCATGCAACATTGCTATTTCTGTGCACAGTGATCCCTTGGTTCTGTTTACTTCACTTTGCATTCAAGTGAGTTCTTCCAAGTTTTTCTGAAAGAATCTTGCTTGTTCTTTCTTTCTTTTGTATTTTGAACATTTTTAATAGCAGTTTTCCATTTTTTTTTTTGCTTTGTGGAGGGCAGTTGGGGTTAAGTGACTTGCCCAAGGTCACACGGCTAGTTTTTTGTGTTAAGTGTCTGAGGCCGGATTTGAACTCAGGTACTCCTGACTCCAGGGCCGGTGCTCTATTCACTGTGCCACCTAGCCGCCCCACAGTTTTCCATTATTAACAGAGGTAAAATTTCAGGAGAATAAATAAAACTCCATCTCCTCACCTATGAAAATTATTTTTTTGCCCTGCACAAGTGGCTATTTTCAAGACTGGACTCATCACTGAAATTAATAGCATTTACTGTTTAGCTTTTTTGTTAACTTTATTAAGTAGTAAAAATATAGTTTTTTTTGAGGACAGTGCTTAAAATTATCTCAATATATAATTGGTGTCCTTTCCCCCCATTTTTTCCACATTTTAATTGAAAATTTTGAGTTCTAAAACTCCTGTCCTTTCCTCTTCCTCTACTCTCCCTGAGACAGTATGCAACTAGATATAGGTTATACATGTACAATTATGTAAAACATTTCTATATCAGTCATTTCACACAAGACTCAAACAAAAGAAAAAATGAAAGAAAGTTAAAAAACAGCATGCTTCAGTCTAGATTCAGACAATATCAGTTCTTTCTCTGGAGGTGGGTAGTATGCTTTATTATTATTTGTCCTTTGAGATTGTCTTGAACATCATATTGCTGACAGTAGCTAAGTCATTCATAGTTCCTCATGAAACAATATTGCTATTATTGTGTACAACATTCTCCTGGTTCTGTTTACCTCATTCAGCATCAGTTCATGTAAGTCTTTCCAGGTTTTTCTGAAACCATTCTGCTTGTCATTTCTTATAGCACAATAGTGTTTCATCAGAATCACATGCTACAATTTGTTCAGTCATTCCCCAGTTGATAGGCATCCCTTTGCCACCACAAAAAGAGCTGCTATAAATATTTTTGTACATATAGGTCCTTTTCCTTTTTTAATTTCTTTGGGATATAGACCTAGTAATGGTATTATTTGGTCAAATGGTATGAACAGTTTGATAGCCCTTTGGGCATAGGTTCAAATTGGTCTCCAGAATGGTTAGATCATTTCACATCTTCATCAGCAGCGGATTGGTGTCCCTCACCCAAAGAGGACGGGTGATATCCCTGAGTGATGTCTTGACAAGCTCGTGAATTGGATTTACATGAGGCAGAGGTCCTCAGTGAGCCTCACTCTCTTTTCCAGAGTCACTGAAGTCCAGGGGCAACACTAAGGTCAGATGACTGGTGATAGTTTGGGACGCAGTGACTTGGCTTCTTTATTGTCTGACCAAGCTCCGAGCCCTCTACAGTAACTACTTCTTCATCCTTCATGGGCACTGGAACAAACTGTTCTCATTCTCCCATTCCACCGGGAAACTGGGGGAAGTCTTCATGTGTTTCTGCTAGACCCCTTCCCCCCACGACTCGCCAGCGGGTTTGAAAATTAGGGATGTATGGACTATCTCCTCCCTTAGACTTCTTTAGCAACTCATTACAAGCTTCTTCTTTCACATGTCCCCATCTGAGTTTATTGGCTTTTCTTAACTTCCAAACCTTCAAAGTAAATTAATGCAAAGGTTCAGAAGAATTAATTTCAAAATTGCAATATGCAAGGTAAGCATCACAGATTTATCAGTTCTCAGATCCCTACCTGGGGATTTCCATATCTGTTTTGTTAAGTTAATAGCTACATAAAGGAAACTAAACTTCCTCCCTAGGATACTTTTTCTATCAGTCCTTGTAGGAGCTGAAAACAATTCTCAATTTGCTGAGATCCTTTCTAACTCTCTATTGTAATGATATAATCCTATGAATTTACGCCTTAGTTTCTTTGTTTAAGAAAAAAGTGGATAAGGAAGGCAGTGTTCTACAATGAAAATATGGAAATTGCACTGGATTCTAAGTGATAGGATCTGTCTACCACTTATTTGTGACCTTGGCCAAGTCATGTTAAGCACTTTGGGCTTCTATTTTTTTTTTCATCAAAAGAAGGAGTTGGACTAGATGGCCTTGAAGATCCCTTCCAGCTCCAAATCTATGATTCAATGATCTCTCAATCTAATAAGCTTCCTAATTTATATTTTGAATAATATCTTGAGATTGTTAAATGAAAGAAGCATTTAAGATTATGATGGCCTTTTCCAATTCCAATGACCAAAAATATATTGAATGCCTCTTTTTCAATGTTCACACTCTGACCTCACATATTCTTAAAAAATCAGCAAAGCAAATTAGTGAAACTCAAAGAAATAATGTGCTATAGTGGAAGGCACACTGTATTTGTGGTTAGAAAACAGATTTAGGGGGCAGCTAGGTGGTGCTGTGAATAAAGCACCGGCCTTGGTGTCAGGGAGACCTGAGTTCAAATTCAGCCTTAAAAGCTGTGTGACCTTGGGCAAGTCACTTAACCCCAATTGTCTTGCCTTCCCCCCTCCAAAAAAAAAATCCAAACCATAGATTTGAATCCTTGATTGTATGCTTGCTGCTAATGGCTTAACCTCTCTCTAAACCTCAATTTCTTCCCTTGTAAAGTGAAGAGGTTGGATTTAGATAACCTCTAAAATCCCTTCTAGTTCAAAATCTATGATCCTGGGAACTTTGTTTTTGAACCATTGAAAACTAGAAAGATAGTAAAGAGCATTTTATTTGTAATTTTGACATATCTAACCAGCTAATACATCCATGGATGATGCTAATTTCTTTGGGATGGTTAATAATAGCCATGACATTATACAGTCTGGTTTCTACTTCAAGCATATAATATTTTTGGTGGGATGATAAAATATGTAGATGGGGATTTCTGACAATATGAAACCCTTTAGCCAGTCTTCCCTGCAGTTAACATTTCAGAGAAGACTTTGTGGCTAAAAACTAATTTACAGCTTGTCCCATAAATCATATCTTAGAAAAGAAAGGAAAAGATAATAAAAGAAAAGGAACGAGGGACCAAAGAAAAGGTGAGGGAGCCTTTGAGCTGGGAATGTTTATTTATACAGTAGGTGGCAGCAATAACCAAAGTGTTTGCAGGAAGGAATCTTTTTCAAGGTTCACAGCAAGCAGTGCCTTGACTTTTGACGAAAACAATAGGATCTAGCCATAGATCAAGGACCCCTCTTTCTGCTGAGTTGGCCAGGTAGCTTTTTATCAAATGGTGCTCCCCTCCCATTGTATTGATTTTCTAATGTCATTTTGGGGAAGTTGGAAAGGGAAAAAAAGCATTGGGGATGCAGAGCTGGAGTGTAGCTCAGTCATCATCTCCTCCAATCCCATTAGTCTATAGATTGGAAAGTAGATACGGGAAATTAAGGACTATCCAGATAAATTGGCTTATCCAAGCTCACAAATGTAGATTAAATGGAAGAATCTGTATTTGAACTTTGGTTCTCTAATACCAAATCCTGAGTACTTTCATTAATCCACTCATCCTCTCCAGAGGTCAGCATGATCAATTACTGATAAATCCTACTAGTCCTTGAAATGGAAAGGGAGACTATCCACTAATGCAGGTAAAGGCTTTCTGTTGTATGGGGCATACAGTCAAGGGCCAGGGACTTGGCTAAAGGCAGAATTATACATATATAAGCAGTTGCTTAGCTTAATTCAGAAGCTCTGTTCTTCCTGAATTAAAAAAAAAAAAAACTAAAAACATTTCTTCTATTTGTGGTTAATGTCAGAAGAAAACTATGGCAGATAGAACTGCCTTGGATCCTTATCACATCGATGTATATTTCCTCCCCTAGGGTGGACTTTTAGCCATATGCTGTCGTAATTAGATATGCCATGTACAGCTTTCAGGATATTACTTACTTGACCTCCAGTGCCTGAGAGAAAACTTTTAGCCACTTCTGTCTGTATGACCTTTTGAGAGGGTAGGTACATACTTGTGAAATCTTGGTTTGCCTTGACTTGAGCATGCTGCAGAAACTTCCACATGTTAAAAAGTGCAAGTTTAGAAAGTTCTTAATTACTTTTGTGCATGTGTGCTAGGGACTGATTGGTTGAGAGGATATGAACAATGGGGAAAAGGAAACCAATAATACAAGTAATTCTACAGCTAGTGGAAAGCCCAGAAGGATTTGTTTAGTGGCAATGGAGAAATGTAAATGACACTGGGTACTTGTAACAAGATCATTTTAATCAGTCAATCAGCAAATAATAAAGGCCCAGACCCCATCTAGGCTCCATAGGTGATATAAGAGAATTATGGTCAATAAGCTTTTATATTTAGCACTGCACTGTTAAGGGGGAGGTACAAAGTTTAGATCAATGTTTGTTTGTTTAATATATACACTTTGGTAGAAAGATAAAACTTGAGCACAGATAACTATAATGCACATTTCTCTTCTTCAATTTCCTTTTTCCAAGAACCTGTGCTACAAAGTCCTGCTTTAGTTTAAGTAAAAAAGTTGCCTTTGCAGTTGCTTTTATTTTCTATTGCCAGAAAATGAAAACCACATAGCCTAATGTTTCTTCCTTTAAAAGAAAAACAAATTTAGTTACAAGAAAATGAAGACCCACATTTAATGTCCTGTTCAATTTGAGTGCTAGAAGATATCTATTACTCTTGCTGCCATCAGACAGTCTCTGTTCCATTTTAATCTAAATTATACTGTTTTAATAGGTAAGCTACCTCAAATCCTTTTGAAAGTAGGTGGTGGTATGAACTATTAATTTAAAATGTGTATTTAATGTTATCACCTGGTCCCATTTTTTTCATATTTATATTCTCACTTCAATTGCCAATGCCTGTTTTTTTGTTGTTGTTGTTGTTTTTACAAGTACAAGATGAGGGGGATAGTGTGGCTTGACAACCATTTGTAGGAAAAAGATCCAGGGGATTTTAGGGGACCGTAATTCGATAGGATTGAATAGTATGACATAGCAGAAAAGGTTAATTCATCTTATCTTCCCTATTGTCCAGAATGAGACAAATGAGACAAACTATTGTCTGCCATCATTAATGGCAATTTTGGAACTTGGAGTCTAGTAATGCATGAAGCAATAGGCCTTGAAAACAGTATGTGTTAACTCCTGTAAGGTTGGGTTCAAGTCCTAAAATGAAACGCCTAGAGGAAAGAACACAGAGGATGGGAGTGGGGAATAAGGGAAAAATTCTAATAGGGAATGGCCTTTAGGTCACAGAAGGTGGAAGGGGTGGGAGAGAATTATCATTGGCCCCTTGTGAAAAACCACTGTCAGATTCAGCATACAAATACATCCAGCTTTTTTGCCCCTCTTCTTAGGCAGTTTGGGTTATGTGGATAGCAATCTCCTCCCTGTGGAGGGCAGCTCTCTGAGAAGCAGGTAGAGGTCCTGGTTTCCCTTTCCTGATGTTGCAGGCAGGGAAAATCTTTGGTGCAAGGCAGGAAAGGTCTGGCTGAATAAAACAGAGGCTACCACTATAGGGGTATAAGTGTTGCCACAAAGGGACAAGAAAGTGGCAGGAAATGTTAGGCAGGAAATAGGGGCCTGAGTAGTGTCCATGGCAGAAGGAGCCTTCCAAAATGAGTTTCATGAATCACACAGAGGTCGTCAGCTCCATTTAAAAATTATTATTATTTACCACCACCACATCTAGTCAGGTCTTACATCTGGAGTATTGTTTTCAATTGTGGCTAACACATTATAGAAAGAGAATCTGACAACCTGGAGGCTGTCCTGAACAGGGTGACCAAAATAGTGAAGAAATTGAGACCATTTCAGAAAAATATCAGCTGGAGAAAATGGAGATGTTCAGCTTGGAGAAGAGAACACTTAAAGGGGGGCAGGATATGATAGTTGTCTTAAAGTATTTGAAGGGCTCTCCCAAAGAAGAAATTAGACTTATACTGCTTGGTCCCAAAGGATAAAACTAGGATCAATGGGAAGAAATTGCAGAGAAGTAGATTGAGTTTAATTTAAGGATAAACTTAATTTTAAAATTAGATATATCCAAAAGTGGACTTGAATGTCTTGGAAGGTCTTCAAGTAGATGTTGGAGGATCACATGCTGGATATGCACTGGGTATCCTTATTCAGACAGAGGTTGAATTAGATGACCTCTGAACTCTGAGATTCCATGAGTCTGGAGTCTCTCTACTCTCTCTCTGCACCTGCCTCGGGTCTCCTCAGGGACTTCTATGCAAAGAGAGTTTTAATTGCCAACTGCTGGCAGCCTTAGGCAGCTCTTGGTCTGGTGATTCTGATTTCAAAAATATAAAACCAACATAAATGGTATTAATTAGGCATAGGAATAAACTAGGTCCTTTGGAGAACACATTGACTATTTTAATGCCAGGTAGGGTGGGACTGTCTCAGGCTCTAAGACTTAGAGGATGATTTGAGTATTCACTTACCTGTGACGGAAACTCTATGTAAACCTTGGGTGAGATGTGTTCATAATCAAAAGGGCTCAGGTGAATGGTGTGTGTGTGTGTGTGTGTGTGTGTGTTTTCGTGTGTTTTCTTATTCTCTTGATTTCTAGCACCAGCTCTGAAAACCTTCACAAGCATATGCTTAATACCTCCTAGAATACTGAGTTTGACTTTCGGATTGCAAGCTCCTGCAAACATACAGTCCATAATATCAATCTAACATGAAGCATTTTTATCAATCACCTACTGTGTGCCACTCTATTAAGTACTGAGGACACAAATACAATGAAATAATTCCTGCTCTCAAGGAGAAAACTATTGCTAGAAAACAGAGCCCTTTAAGTACACACACATACAGACATATACACACATGCACACACAGATAGGAGTGTGCCCATGTGAGATATGAATGTTTACATGTGAAGACTAAATGTTTCTTGAGGGAGGAGTGGATAGTTATTTGGTATCTGGTTCACTCTTCTATAGGCAAGACCGCAGTTTCTGCTTCAAAAGATGGAGAGAAGGGATGTAGCTGGTTACTGGGTCTGTCCCTCCCCTATCTCTAATAGAAGAATTGTATGACAATACAAAGGACAATAACAGTAAATAGCATTTATGTAGCACTTTAAAGTTTGCAAGTAGCTTTGCATGTATTATGTTGTTTGATCCATAATCTCATTAGACTAGAATTATACCTATTTACTTCCTCAAATATTGCTGGTCCAAGGGTGCAATAGGTTTGGAACAAAAGTCCTTTCCTTGGTTGCTCTCAAGCAGGGAGGGGAGCCCAAACTTACACCCACTGGCTTAGCCCTTTCCCACCAAAGGCTGGTTGTGCAAAATACCACCCCAAATAATGAATAGCAAGTAAACTTTTCATTTACTCAAGCAAACAGCAAATAGAAAAGCTATGTAGATTAGAATACGGCAGAAAATACAGGAGTTAATTGAGGAACTTTTTACATGGAGCAAGATGAGATTTCAGACTAGCCAAGAGAGGCCCTCGTCTCACCCAAAGAGAAAAGCTCTGAAGATTCTAAGAGGCAAACTGGAAATCAGGGGCATGGGGAAGAGGTGGCTTCCTCTCTGTCTCCTGCTTCCAGTGTTTCTCTCTCCCTTCACATATCTCTCCCAAAGAGTATGAGGAATCTTAACGTTTCTCTCCCTAGAACTCTGGACCCCTGATGCACGACCACTGACGCATCAGCATCCTTTCCACCAAAGAGGAGTTAGGTTTCCCTGTATATGCAGCACACAGGACAGGGCTTCCCTTTCTCCACCCAGTTTGTCTAGGAGCTGTATACATGAATGTATACATACATAACAGTATATATTCATAACTAAATATGTTATTAAATATTAATAATAAATATTGTGTATATAAAACACAGCTCCCAGACAAGTAAGGTGGGAAAAGGGAATATATGTGAATATGTATACATACCCATGTATACATGAATACATGTATATATAACCCTAATGCATATATGTATAGCCCTTTGTATATGTGTATATATTTTAGGGTTTTATATATAATTTTATATATATATCCCTCAAATCACTTATATATAATTTATATATATAATTTTATATATATATATATATATCCCTCAAATCACTTACTATTCTGAATAGAAGGGCTTCACCAGTGGAGGTTCTTCCTACCTCCCACATCTAATCCTGTCTTGGCTTTAGCAGAGGGAAAAGAAAGGAGAAGAGTTTCCTAATCTTTTTTTTCTTTTGGAGGGGGAAAGGTAAGGCAATTGGGGTTAAGGACTTGCCCAAGGTCACATGACTAGTTTTTTTTTATTAAGTATCTGAGGCTAGGTTTGAACTCAGGTCCTCTTGACTACAGGGCTGGTGCTCTACCCACTAGCTGCCACCTAGCTGCCCCCAGTTCCCTAATCTTTTGATGCCGTCTCCCAAGGACAGAACTTTTAGAGTCCTGCTTTTGTTTGATTCTACCATTTTCCTCTACTTCCTTTTCTTCTCAAATTTCTGTGAGTTACCATTTACCAACTGCCCACCAAACCCTTGCGTACCTTCAGATGAGAACATTTTTTTATTCTCCTGTAGTCATTCAAATGGAAAAGGGGTGGGGCAAAAAAGGTCCAAGGATGAGCTACATGTGTTTTGGGCACACTTTCAGAAGGGGGAGGGAGCAGTAGTCAACCCTGCCATCCATTCTCTAGAAACTTTGCCTAGCAATGTAAAATCATGGGACTTTGTACAGCTTGCTTTGTGGAGGTTGTCTGACCCTAGTGTAAACTAGTAAATTATATTTATAGTGTATTAAATCAGGCCAAAGGCTCCAATTAGGATGGGGGAAAGAGCACTTGGCTGATAAAGATGGATCCTACTAGAAGAAAATTCAGTGTAAAAATGAAAATCTCAACTTTAAAAAAGTTATCTTTATTACAAAAGAGGATTCTCTTTTTTAGTCACTAGCTCTCTCAAGATTCAGCTTGTGAAGTCTGATTGCACGTGGATTTGGAATCTATTATACAGTTATCCCTTCCACGTCTCAACTTTCCCCATTGTAGTTTTTATATATTTTGGGTTGACGGCATAAGAAATTAAACAGAAGCCATATATGACACATAAAAAGTTTAGAAACTCAGAAATGCATAAAATATATGTATAGTATTATATAATATCAATGTATTTTATCTTTTAATACCATCATAATTCAGACTTCTTCTCTGGTATGAAAGGGGGGCCAAAAACTTTTATGTACATTTTCCAGATCACAGGGGCACAGCAACCCTAACCCCTGTGATACAGATGGGATACCCGAATAAAATGAGTATACATATTCTTCCTGTGTCTTTCTCAGGGACTGGCCTATCCTCTAATTCTTGTATCATATCTGGTATGTAGAAACGAAACAGTATAAGACAGTGGTTAAGAGCCCTGGACTTGGAGTCAGGAAGAATAGGATTGCAATTCTGCCCTGATCACCTATTAGCCATAGGATCATGGGCAAGTCACTTAACCTTTGTGAGTTGGAATTTCCTCATCTATAAAGCAGGGATAATAATATCTGTGGTATATACCTCACAAAAAGGTTATCAGGGTGAAGTGCAATAATGTTCATAAAGCACTTTGCAAACCCTAAAGGAGGTGTTTGCCACTGTCATGTCCAGTATAGAGTCCAAGCCAAAGAGGGATTGCTTGCTGATGCTGAGTTTCTGCAGATGTTCCCATTTGCAGATGACATTGTTCTGATTCTGTCAAACGTTAGAATGCCGCAGAGTTTCCCAGATGAAATCTATAACTACTCAAAAGATTTCGACCATTCATATAGGAAAAACTAAATGGACAAAGAATACATATTGTGGGGGTGGCTAGGTGGTACAGTGAATAGAGCACTGGCCCTGGAATCAGGAGAACCTGAGTTCAAATACGGCCTCAGACACTTGACACAAAAACTAGCTGTGGGACTTTGGGCAAGTTACTGAACCCCAATTGCCCTCCAAAAAGCCAAAAAAAAAAATGCATATTGTTTAGATAATGATACCGATCCGTTTTTACATTTCAAACGGACAGTGGGTTGGCCCCAGAACTGAATAGGAGTTTGAAAGTAGGCTGGATTACCTTTAAGAAATTACAAAGTTTCTGGGGCAGCTAGGTAGTGCAGTGAATAGAGCACTGACCCTGGAATCAGGAGTTCCTGAGTTCAAATCCAGCCTCAGACATTTAACACTCTACCTGTGTGACCTTGGGCAAATCACTTAACCCCAATTGCCCTGCCTTCCCATTTCCAAAAAGAAAAAAAAAATTACAAAGTTCCTTTATTAACTTTTCCCCTCCCCTCCCACTTTCCTACTAAAACAAAGATCTTTTTAAGTATTGTAGGATACTGAGAGTCCTGAAATGCAATAGTCTCTGAAGAACTGAAATCAAGAATTTTCCAAAGGGCCATAGAGAAGTACATAGCTGGCTTAAGTTATCTGGAATACATAATAACCAAGAATTCGGAAGAAGAGCAAAAAAGGATAGCAAAGAACTGTATGTGTAGATTGAAAAAAAAAAA
>JAQQSW010011090.1:0-12842 GCA_028646575.1 Pseudocheirus occidentalis
ACTATTATCGTTTTTTCCATATTGGCATATAAATAGTACAACTTTGATAAATTCCTTATGATTTCTTTCCCATGTTTACTTTCTCATGCTTCTTGTGTTTGAATGTCAAATTTTCTGTTCCGTTCTGTTTTTTTCAGCAAGAATGCAAGAAAGTCCTCCACCTCACTGAATGACCATATTCTCCCCTGGAACATGATACTCAGTTTTGCTGGGTAGGTGATTCTTGGTTTTAGTCCTAGCTCCCTTGATCTCCCAAATATCATATTCCAGGCCCTTCGATCCCTCAATGTAGAAGCTGCTAGATCCTGGGTTATCCTCACTGTGTTTCCACAGTATTCAAATTCCTCCCTCTTGACAGCCTGTAATATTTTCTCCTTTATCTGGGGACACCAGAACCTGGCTATAACATTTCTAGTAGTTTTCTTTTGGGGATCTTTTTCAAGAGGTGATTGGTGAATTCTTTCAAGTTCTATTTTGCCCTCTGGTTCTAAAATATCGGGGCAATTTTCCTTGAGAATTTCTTGAAAGATGATTTCTAAGTTCTTTTTTTTATCATGGCTTTCAGGTAGTCCAATAATTTTTAAATTATCTCTCCTGGATCTATTTTCCAGGTCAGTGTTTTTTTCAAGGATATATTGCCTTCTTTTTTTCATTTGTTTGAATCTGTTTTAATAGTATCTTGATTTCTCATAAAGTCATTTGCTTCCATTTGCTCCACTCTAATTCTGAAGGAATTATTCTCTTCAGAATGCTTTTGAGATTCTTTTTCCATCTGGCAAATTTGACTTTTTACGGCATTCTTCCCTTCATCGGCTTTTTGGGCCTCTTGCCATTTGAGTTAATCTGTTTTTTAAGGTGTTGATTTCTTCAGTCAGGTTGTTGACTCTCTTTTCACAATTTTCTTGCATCATTCTCATTTCTCTTTCCAATTTTTCCTCCACTTCTCTTATTTGGTTTTCACAGTCCTTTTAAAGCTGATTTATGGCTTCTAGGAAATCTTCATGTTTCTTGGAAGCTTTTGGTGTGGGATTTCTGACTGTGTTGTCTCCCTCCTTTTCCATGCTTTGATCCTTTTTGTCCCCCAAAAAAGGATTCTAGAGTTAGGTTACTGTTCTTACTTTGCTTCCTTTTCCTACTCATGTTGGCCAGTCAATTAATTGCTTGGTTTTTTAGCTCTTTGGAACTCTCCTTCCAGGGGGGAAAGCTCTGTCCCAAATTGCTGGGGTTTTCACAGCTGCCAGAGGTATTAGGGGGATGCTGCTACCTCCACTAGCTTTGGCTCACTGAAAATGCACTCCAGGACCACCACCCAAGACCACAATCTGGATCCAGGTCTCTCAATGCAAGAGCACTTGCCTTCTGAACAAGTCCGTGGCCCCCCTGCAGTCTGTAGGCCAGGAGCTCTGAAGCAGTCTGGTGGAGGTGGCTGCCACTTCCACTGCTTCTGCCGCTTCTGCTGCTTCTTTGCCCTGGGGGCAGTTTGGCCCGACTGCTTTTCTCCCCCAAATTTAGCTGAATTTCACTGACTTATTTCTCCTGGCTTGATAAATCTTGAAACTGCCACACCTGTTGCTGATCTGCTCTCCTGAAGACTCCAGCTGAAGCTCCTTGGGCCATATGGAGCCAGACCATGGTTTTAGGCTGGGCTGGTTTCTGCTCCCAGCCTCCTGTGATGAGCCCTTTGTGCCAAGCTGCCTTCTGCAAGAGATGTGTTTTCTGTATTTTTGTGAGTTTTTGGAGCCCTAAAATTTATTTAGAGTTATATTTTTATGGGCATTTGAGGTGGCTATGTGGGAGCTGAGAAACCTTGCTGCTTCTATGCCACCATCTTGGCTCCGCACCCCACCATACTTATTTCTTATCTGAACTTTTTGAAATCCCATTCTTTATTTTTTTAGAGGAAGTTTTCTATGTCTATTTTTAAATGTTTTATTTCCCTCAATTATATGAAAAAACAATTTAAAACATTTTTTAAAAAAGTTGTGAGTTCCAAATTCTATCACTTCCTCCCTTCCCCCTCCTCTCCCTGAGACAGTAAGCTATCTGAAAAGGTTTAAACACATGCAATCATGTTGAACTTATTTCTGTATTAGTAATTTTGTGGAAGAAGACTTGAGAGAAAGGAAGGAAGGAAAGAAGAAAAAAGAAAAAAGGAAGAAAGAAGAAAAGGAAGGAAAGAAGGAAGGAAGGAAGGAAGGAAGGAAGGAAGGAAGAAAAGAAAGAAAGAAAAAAGAAAGAAAGAAAGAAAGAAGGAAGGAAGAAAGAAAGAGAAAGAAAGAAAAAAAGAAAGAAAGAAAGAAAGAAGGAAGGAAGGAAGGAAGGAAGGAAGGAAGGAAGGAAGGAAGGAAGGAAAGAAGGAAATGAAGAACTGAATGTGTTCCAGTCTGTTTTCAGACACCGTCAGTTCTCTGGAGGTAGATAGAATTTTCATCAAGAGTCCTTTGGGATTGTCTTGGATTGCTGCATTGCCAAGAATAGCTTAGTTGTTCAGAGCTGTTCATCACACAGTATTAGATTTACTGTGTTTGATGTGCTGGTTCTGTTCATTTCACTGTTCATCAGTTCATGTAAATCCGGGTTTTTCTGAAATCATCCTGCTTGTCATGAAATCTCTTTTCTTAAAATCTAGGTAATGTCTGATTGAATTAACAAAGGGCACACTTGGTAATTACAATCTCTAAGATGACACAGTCACTTTTCTCAAAGCTTTTCTTTTCTTCTTGCTCCCAAGATCTTAGGATCATAGTATTTAAAGTTAGAAGGAAATGTAGGCATACTTTAGTACCCTTCCTTCATTTTATAATTGGGAAAACTAAAGTTCAAAGGCTTCAAATGACATACTCAAGATCATACTGGAAGTACTTTAGTCAATATTTGAATCCAGGTCCTGTGACTCCAAGCAATCTTTCTACTGTATACATCACATTGTCTTTTCTACTAACCTACCTGTGACAAACCTTTCTATCCTGTTTAGTTGGATTGGCCCTTGGACAGTAGAAACAGTCTGTTGTAGGGGTTGTGCTCAAAGCCTTTTCAGCATGGCAGGACCTAGTGCTGTTTGTGCCTTATTAGCATGACCTTTGAGGATTCAAAGTCATCTCCATGCCAAAATAGGACACTAAAGTAGAATACCTTTTGTGGAAGATTTACACAAGAATACTGCCCACTCTAGTCTACTGCAGAGATGAATCTCCTTGTGTTCTAAGAAATGTAATTAACAAAAAGGGAAATCATTATAATTATTTAGTCAAGATTTTTGAAGCATTTTAAAGCAGAAAGAAAGGATTTAGTGTGTATATACTGTGCCTCTCAGTCACAAGGTAAATGTGCTCCCTGAAACAATTGTAACAATTTAGGACAGAAATCAAGGAGAGTACCATATCTAAACAAAATTGAAGCTATGTGATAGGCATGAAAGGTAAGGCATTACACATTCCTTTCTTGGATAGAAACTTGATAAATGAGGATCACTCCATAAAAGACTAAAGTATGTAGACGTCACTGAAGCTGGAGCCACAACAACCAAAGATATAATGCAAACAATGACTTTGTAGAGGTGAAGGTGAAGTAAACTTTCTAAAATTTAAAACATGCTCAGGTCAGATTTAGCAACCTGACTGGATGAGTATTTTGCTGAAGGTAATATAGACCAGAGAAGTGTCCCAGAGCATGCTCTTGGCAAGATGGGATAATGGTAAGTGCATTGGATCTTAAGGAACACCAGGATGCAAATGCCACCTCAGTAACTTGTTAAGTGTGTGATGTTGGACATAGGGGTGACTGACTGGCACAGTGGATAGAGTGTCGGGCCTGCAGTTGGGAAGACTCATCTCACCTCAAACACTTGTTAGCTGTGTGACCTTGGGCAAGTCATTTAACCTTATTTGCCTCAGTTTCTTCATCTGTAAAAAATGAGTTAGAGATGGAAATGGCAAACCACTCCAATATCTTTGCCAAAAAAACAACAACTGAACAACAATGATGTTGGGCACATTACTAAACCTCTACAGACCTCATTTTTCATATCTTCATTTATATGGATAATGGATTATATTGTATGAATATATCATTATATGGATAATGGATTTAGATATGATGAACTCTAAGGTTTCTTTTAACTCTAATCCAAGATCCTATGTTACAGTTGTTATGGGAAGGAAGATAAAGGGTGTTCTCAATTACACATACTTCTGCTGATAAACTTATTTAGTTAAATATAGAAAGATATCACACTATGGTAGAAAGTTCTAGATTTAGAGTTAAGACACTAAGTTCAAGTGTGAACCACCATATCCTGTGTGACTTGCGCCACATCCCTTCACCTTTCCTGTCCTCATTTTCCTTATCTGTAAAAATAGCAGAACTGGATATATATGATCAATTTTTGCTTTGTCCTGTTAACACTTCTTTATTTCTGAATTGATGCAGGAACTGCAAGGAAAACCGTATTCCAGATTTAATCTTTATAAATCTATTTTTAAAAAATTCAAAATTCAAAAATATTACATAAAAATATTATATACAATATATAATTTCAACTAAAAATTAAATAAATTTTAAAATATATTTTGATATTCAAGGATTTTTCAGTTGTGTCCGACTCTTTATGACCCTTTGGGAGTTTTCTTGGCAAAAAGATTGGAGTGGTTTTTCATTTCCTTCTCCAATTCATTTTACAGATGAGGAAACTGAAGTAAACAGAGTTAAGTGACTTGCCCAGGGTAAGTAAATGCCTGAGGCCAGATTTGTGAAAATGAGCCTTCCTGACACCAGGTCCAGCACTCTATGCACTATGCCATCTAGGTGCTCCTGTTTTTCATATCACCAAAATTTCCTTCATCATTCTTCACAGAGAGTCAACTTAGATAACAAAATCAGGATGGGAAAATAGAAAAATTGATCAATACATAGAAAAAAAAATCTGAAAATATATGCAATATCCAACATGCATGGACCTCCCAAGTCTGAAGGAAGGTCATACTTGTTCTTTATAATTTTTCAGCAGTTACTTTTAATTGTCTTGTGATTGTTATTTCTGTTTACTTTGTTGTAGTTAATTTGCATATTATTTTATTGGCTCTGCTTACTTAACTCCACATTGGATCATATAACCTTTCCCTGTTTCTTCGTATTCATTGTTTCTTGTAGCATAGTAACATTCCATTAAATTCCTGTACCACTATTTGTTTAGCCATTACCCAATGAATGGGCACCTGCTTTTCCCCAATTCTTTGCTATGATAAAAAAGGACTATAATAAATATTTTTGGGTAGATGGAGACTTTCTTCTTATCATTGAGTTTCTTTAGGTATAAGCCTAGTAGCAGGATCTTTGGATCCAAAGGAATGGATGGTTTAGTCACCTTATTTACATAATTCCAAATTGCTTTATAAAATGGTTGTATTGATTCGCAGCTCCTCCAACAATGCCATAGTGTGCCTGTCTTTCCATAATCCCGCCAACATTGACTGCTCCCATATTTCATTGTATTTTTTACAATTTTCTGGGTGCCAAAAAGGGGGAAAAATTTGTGAAGGGAAATTGATGAGAATTTCGAGAGTGAGGAATTAGAATAAAAGAAACCTTTTAGATGATCTAATTTCAATATTTCATTTTATAGAGAAGGAAAATAATGACAAGGGAAGTTAAATATTTTGCTCAAAGAAATATTAATAGCAAGTAACAGAACCTAGGTTTAGATCTAGAGTTTCATTAGGTCTAAAACCTAACTTGCAAACCAGTGCTCTTACCACTATAACATCCTGTCAGTGCCTAATGGCACTTGCTTAGTGTTCCTTACCTTGGCGTGGTGCTTCCTTTTGACTATAGGTCAGCAAGTATTAAAAAGTTCAGAGTAAAGATAAGTATCATCTCATGATCAAGGATTTTGAAAGACTTTGGGTACTTTAAAGCTTCATATAAATGCTAATTATTGTTTTTATTATTATTATAGATATTAGTATCCTTATTCTTATCAAAGGAGGGCAATAGTGAGGTGGCTGGAAACCATGATATTCAAGAATCAGTTGAAATTGCTCAGGATACTTAGAAGAAAAACACAGGCAGAGGTAGAGGGAAGACCATAACTGTCAAGCATATATGAGGGAGAAGGATTAGATTTATTCTGCTTTGTCCCATAGTATAGAAGTAGGAGCAAGGTATGGAAAGTGAAGTAGAATAGATCTTAGTTTGATTAAAGGGGGAAACAATTTCCTAATACTTAGAATTGTGCAAAAATGGGATATGCTGCGTTCCTAAGGTGGTGACTTCTCCTTCACTGAAGATCTTCAAAATGGATTGCTTGCTGGGAACGTTATAGAATTCTTATTTAGGTTCAGGATGGATTAAGTGACTTTTGAGGTTCGTGCCAACCTGAACCTTCTGAGACAATCTAGCGATCTGGAAAGGGAATAGAGTTTTTGAGGAAATTAAGTTCATAATTCAAGCTAAGGCTAGATGACTTGGTAAGAGTAAGAGAAGTGATTCCTGTCGTAGGTAATAAGCTAATTTAGATTTGCTACACTCCAGTAAAACCACCTCAGCAGACAGGCTAAACCAGATTGAGGGTGACAGAATGGCCTCAGAGCAGGTGATGAGTTTGGGGATGTTTACCCCAAGCAAGTGAAGATTTCCCTTGGAGGAATAGGCAGATGAGAACAATTTGTTCCAATGTCCATGAAGACAGTTGAAGCAGACCAGACATCAAAGACACCAAGGTCATCCAGTGCATACTGGGCCATTGCTGGTTGTCTTGACTTTTGTCCTGCCACTGGACTTTGATGACTCTGGAAGAAAGTGAGGGTGATGACCTTTCACAGTTCTGCCTCTTTTAAATCCAGTTCAGGCATGAGTCAAGACATCATCCCATGATGTTATTGGTCCTTTTCAAAAATGGAAGACAAACAATAACAATCCTAGGTGATGAGTTAGTCTTCTTTTTTTCTTTTACACAGCACCTGTCTCCTGTCACCCCCAATCTCACCCGAGGCTGTAGAAATCCAAGGTTCTGTGACTGAGGTCTCCACAATCATGGCAACGAGGGAAAGTAATCTGGTCATGATTAATTTCTTTTCAGCACAAAGTTCTTAGAATATTTTGAGTGGGGAGGGAGCTCAAAGTTTTAGTATACCATACTGATTGTCAAAAAGTATGGGTTTATAGGAGGGATGGGTAGTAGAGTACATCGTTGCTGGAAAAATGAAGAGTGACTTCCTCTCCTCCTCCCCCCAAGTTGTTCTGAGGTTATTATTTGCAGTTTTATATGAAAAAGGTAGTTACTGGGGATACAAAGACAGAAAACAGAAAAGAAAATCTTTGTTAAGCTAAATATCTGAAAGAACCATGGGATATTAGAGATAGAAGGAGTTTTTAGAAATTATCTAATCAAGAGCTTGACTCAGGAAGACCTGTGTTCAAGTCCCACCCCCAACATATACTGGTTGTCCGATTCTAGGATACTCGCCACAAGTATGCTTCTAAATTTCAGGAAAGTTTCATGTCTGCATTGGGAGACAATTTCCTTGCTTGCAAGCTCCTTTTATCATCGAAAACCCTTCCCCACAGTTGCCTATTATGGTTATTTTTAAAGGCATGTGAAAATGATATCTCTAATTCTACAGTTCTCTCAAATTTATCAGAATATACATTTCTCCATACCCACTGCCAGTTATCCTTGAGGAATTTCCTTATTGACTTTTGGACCTGGAAAAAATTTACCTTTCACAAATCAGAGCCATCTATCAATCTCACTCAGGTGGGAAGCCAAAAGTGGGGTTGGCTGCCTTAGATACAGGATATTTGGAACCTATGGTGAGGCTGGACTGATTTAGATCTACTAGACTTGACAGATTCCTCCCAGAGGATACAAGAAACTGGCAGAAGTAATTGTAGAGACAGCAGTGATTAGAGAACTCTGTTGGCAAGGAGGATCAGGACAAACACTATATAGGACGTGGTTTTAGGGCCAGATCTTGAAATGAAGGATTCTGTTAGGTAGATTTGAGGAGAAAATACGTTCCAGGCACAGGTGATGATTAGTGTAAAGGCACAGACATTGGACAGATATGAAATGGTTTGTGTGTGTGTGTGTGTGTGTGTGTGTGTGTGTATCAGACAGAAGGTCAGTCTCTTTGGTTTATCCAGTGTGGCAAGGGTAATGGTATATAAAGAAGCTGAAAGAATACATTGGAACTACCTTGTAAAGAGTTTTAAAAGCCAAACAGGATAGTTTATATTTGATTCTAGAGGCAATAGGGAAATATTGTAGTTTTTAGAATAGGGACTAATAAGGTCAGATGTTCATCCTTCATTTTGGAAAAGGCCCAGTGGCATCTTGGGATGATGTCTTGATTTGCATGTGAATTGTATTTAGGTGAGGCAAAGTGGCACAAAGACATAAGCCTCAGTCACTCTTCCAAAATCACCAAAGTCCAGTTTCAGGACAAAAGTGAAGATGACCTTGGCATCTTTGATGTCTGACCAAGCTCTAAGCATTCCACAGTACCTATTTCAACCACCTTCATGACCGTTGGAACAAATTGTTCCCATCTGCCCCTTCCACTGGGAAAAATCTTCACGTTTGGGGTAAACATCTCTCTAACTCACAGATTGGTTTGAGGTCTGTTGGTAACTCTCAACTAGGTTTCTCCTATTTGCTGAGACAGTTTTACTGGGCTGTGGCCACAGCATAGTTACAAATGTTCAGAAGGCAGTTAGTAATCTGAGAAGAGAGCTCAGGAGAGAGATTCAGGCTGAATATATTACTCTGGGGCTGAGTTTGCCCATGCCTACCAGTCACCCTAGTTGTTTCTATTTTGCTTGGGTATAAAGTTCTCAATTAACTGTCCTGTTTGAATGTTGTTGTTCAGTTATTTCAGTCTTGTCTAACTCTTTGTGACCCCATTTGGGATTTTCTTGACAAAGATTCTGCAGTGGTTTGCCATTTCCTTCTCCGGATCATTTTACAGATGAAAAAACTGAGGGAAACAGGGTTAAGTGACTTCCCCAGGGTGAAACAGCTAGTAAGTATCTGAGACCAGATTTGAACTCAGAAAGATGAGTCTTCCTGATTCCAGTCTTGGTACTCTGTGCATTACGTCTCTACCTAGCTGCTCTGTTTGAGTAGTACATTAAATGTAAGTCAATGATAATCATGATGAACATAGACTCAAAGGATATAGAACAGAAAGGAAACATTAAATATTATTTAGTCTACAGCTTTCATTTTACTGGAAAACTTAGAGCCAGAGACAGGAAGTAATTTTGTGCAATGTCTCACAGATAGCCAGGTAATTGAATCCCAAACCTTTGACTCCAACTACAGAACTTTCCCCCTCTACTTCTTCTAATGGACAGTGAAGCTGCTGTTGGGGTAAAAGTGTTCACTAAGTTCATGTTAATAAGTGTGAATGGTGCTCTCTCCTTTGAGTGTGTGGCCCAGGGCCAGGAGGGCTACAGCAGCTTCTGGTCAGTGTTTCTATGTCATCCTCAGTTCAGCCTTAACCAGGTGGCATTGCTAGCCTCACACTATTTTTAATCATGTATCAGTTATCCCTGACTGTGCGATAACAGGAATTAACAAAGCACACCCATCGGCATCTCCAAGGGACCAGAGCAAGAACCAAAGTAGTCATAGGTTGTTCTGAATGAGATTAACAAGTTTCATGCTTTTTAAAAAAATCTTTTTGTTTTTATAAAATGATGACAAGAAGGAAAGAGGTACTGAAAATCTGAGTAAAGCCCTTGGTGGAATGCTAGCATAGGTCATTCAGATTGACCGAGTTCTTTCAATAATAATGGTTATATTGATAATAAAAATGATAAATGATTTCCCCCCTAGGGATTGTCTGTGGGAAGGGGGTGGTGGTATATACCTATGATTACATCAGTGCGAGGAAATTCCAGAACGGAAATTTCCTCCATCAATGGTGGTTGACAACTCTTTTTCAACTTAGTTGCCTAAGATACAGAGAAATTAAGTGACTTACCCATTGTGAAACAGCTAGTTTGCATCAAAAGCAGATTCTGAACCCACTTTTGCAAAGACCAACCTCTTTAACCACTATGTCATTTGGCCTCTTAATTATGATAGTACTAGTGATAACTTATGGTTTTGCAATACTTTAAACTTTAGAGAATACTTTAATCACAGAGCTGTAGAATACAGAGTGAAGGTTTTATTGCTGCCATTTTATAGATGAGAAAGCTGAGATCTTAGGTTAAAATGGTTTACTTATGGTTTCACAGTGTCTAGAAAGTGGTAAAGCCAGAACTTAAACCCATGTTTCCAAGCTCTAAATCCAGCATTTTTATTTTTCCCATTTCATGGTCACAGTGCCATTGAAACCATCTTGGTCACTGGGAATCTCTGGGTGAATTTCAGGCCTGTAGCCTAATGAAGGCAGTTAAGGCAAGAAGAGATTTTGGAGAAACTTCCCATGATTATATCAGCATGTCCTTGCTAGCTAGGTATAAAACATGCAAGTGGGTAAAATAAACAATACTGAAGCTTTGGGGATTCAAATCCAGTCAGAGAAATAGTCAAATCCCTATCACACTCTTAATTTTTCCTTCCTCATCTGATATTTAATTCCGGTCTCTGAAACCTTAATTCAGTCACCAGATTTCCATTTGTCTCAGTCCCTTAGATCTCAGAATTTTCCTGAAATTCTGCTCTTCCTCTGCACCCAAGGATTTGTCTTCTCACTAAAGATTGTCACTTCTGCAATGGGTGGAATGGTAGTTTTCACTTAAGAGCACATTAATTAATTAATTTATTTTTTTTTTTACCGTAGAGACACTCACAGCACACTTTCTGTAGAGGAACTTGGGATGGTTCACTGGCGGAATGTTTCCACCAGTCTAGTTCTGGAGTGCTCAAAACCCATCACTCCTGAGGAAGTCAATTTCATGATGCCCCATGCCAGCTGTGAGCGGCTGTACCCAGCTGAGCAATCCACTGTCGTAATCATATCATGTTCTGAAATTTCAGCTTTGATCACTCTGATCTTTTTTCCCCCTTGACCTGAGATGAATGCAAGGAATGATCTTAAAACGACCCTGTTGTTTTCAAAATCCAGCACCATGTTTGACTTGGCGATCTCCAGTGGCAGTGAATTACACCGGCTGACTTGGCTTTGTTTCATGTTTTTATTTTGGGTCTATTTGCCTCATCAAGTGACCCCTTGTTCCTGTGTCAGGGAGGTAAAAATAGGGCATCCAACTCCTCACCTGAGTCTTTGCCAACTCAGCTGTCTGCCTTCAGAAAGACTCCCCGTCCTAGGGCTGACACATCTGGCTTTGATTACACTAATCTCATATTCTCTTGAGATTGTATGGTCAATACCTTACTAGCAGAGAACAGGGAGAAAAGACTAATATTTTAGTTCAAGTTCCTTCTTAATGACCTTAACCAAGGCATCATGCTTCTTAGATGAGGGTTTTCCAATAAATAGATTAGAAGCTATCAGCAGGTTTTTATTCAGTTTGAATCATTTCCATTTAATTCAATTACCTTTGGCAAATCACATAATGACTTCAGCCCTCAGTTTCCTCCTTTGTAAAAATGAAAAGGGTGGACCAGATCAGGGGTTCTTAATCTTGTTTCTGTCATGAATCCTCTGGGTTTTCTGGTAAATCCCAAGTACTTTTTCTCACAATAACCTGTTTATATGCATTAATTAAAATGCCTAGGATGTTTTCTTTTTTAAAAATAACACTTTATTTTCTTCCAATTATATGTAAAATGATTTTAGCATTTTTTTAAGTTTTGAGTTCCAAATTCTAGCCCTTCTTCCCTTCCTTTCTCTTTCCCCCCTCATTAAAATGATAAGCAATCTGATGTAGATCATATATGTGCAATCAGCTACATAAAATTATAAAGGAAACCAATTCTATTGAAATACTATTATGAAAACAGTCATAAAAGGCAAGCTCACAGACCACATATTAAGAACCTCTGTACTAGATAATTTCTAAAGACCTTTTCTAGCTCCAAATCTTATGATCATCATTAATTAATTTAATTTTTTATCATATTTAATCCTATAAACTATTTTGAATGTCCATTGGTCTCTGCTCTCAAGGACTTCACAGTCTACTATAGGGGAATAGGACAAATAGAGTATAAGAATGTAAAAGACAAATCTAAGGTCAGAACTAAAATCATGCAGAAAGGAATGTGTTACTGTTGGATGGGAGCAAGGGCAGGGGCAAGTGTGGTGATCAGAGAAGATGAGATTGAGGAGGTTATGTTTGGGCTGAGTCTTGAAGACCTCAAAACCTTACCTGGTAAATGTTCCAGGTGATCTCTGCATCCATGCTCTTCTATATATAGGTTGCTGGATGTTCTCAGCAGCAAGGGGAAGCTCTTTGGGGGCAGTAAATACTCTTTCCTTCAATCAAAGACTTTACACTCAATGCAAATTGTACTCTACTCCATTACTACTATTTGTTGATGGCACCCAAAATATGAGAAGCACCTCCTCACAAAAGGCTAAATCTTTTGTCTTAATAAATTGAAAGAGCAGTTATATATTGAGTATCTAGTGTATTCCTGAGACAGTGTCATCCAATTGCTATTATAAAAGGCATAATGGTAGTTTAGAGGAAAGTCTTAATTGGGTAGAAAGCATAGAGAAAATGCTTCATATGCCTAGTCATCTCAGTCACATCCAATGGCAAAAAATTAGAAAGAAAGGAAAAGGGGGCGGAGCCAAGATGGCGGTGTAGAAGCAGCAAAGCACCACAGCTCCCACACAAACACGCTAAAAAACTCATAAAATGGGACGCTAAACAGATTTTCAAGCTCCAAAACTCTCCACAAGACAGGAAGCACTACAGGC
>JAQQSW010011091.1:0-12842 GCA_028646575.1 Pseudocheirus occidentalis
TGTTACACAGGTACAGCCTGTATTGAATTGTTGCTCCTCCCATTGGGAGTGGGTGACAGGGGAGGAATTGCAAGAATCTAATATTTAAAGCTATACAATCAAATGCAACTGGGAAATAATACATACAGGGACGGGGGCACGGAGCCCCTCCCTGCCCTGCTAGAAAGCTTGTGGGGTGTTGGAGGAGGGCATAAAAGGGAACAGATTGTAGGAGGGGCCTTACAATGGGATCAATGTTCTGGGCTGGGGGCTAGGGGCAAAAAGGGGAGAAAATGTGTAACTCAAAACCTTGTGGAAATGAATGATGTAACCAAGAAAATAAATTAAATTTAAAAAAAAATTTAAAAGAATGTGAACGTTGAAAACTAAGAACATTTAGTTAATTTTAAAAAACCCTATCTCTTCATATATGTTGACCATTTAGAGATTTTTAATACTTTTTTATTATTAAGTTGAATCAGTTCTTCACCTTGGAAATGAAACTTTCATCAAAGAAACCTCTATAAATACTTTCCCACTTATTTTTTCTTTTTCTAAATAGGGCCCACTGAACTGCTGCATGACTGAAGAACCATGACCAGGAGACTTTGTTCATGCCCTGGCTGATCCTTGAGTTCCAGGAAAGAGAAGTGGTAAAGGGTTTGAGATGTGCTGGACCTTGTGAACACCAGTGTGTGGCAGAGATTGCCCTGGGGACTGGCCAAGGACCTGGGAGCTGTCTGCCTCTGAGGACTGGATGAGAACCTGGCAGCTGTCTGCTTCTGAATCTAGGTGCCTGTTTGGTGGATTCAGGAGGGAGCTGGGAACATGGAAGGGGATCCAGGGAATCAGAGAGACCAACCAGAGTCAAGATGAAGAAAAGACCTCCCCTTGGAGGAAATTGAGGTTTGCTGGACACCAGGGAGTGGAAGATTTATGTGGTTTTCTAATGACTGTACTAGTGGTTAATGATAGTTAATAATCGGGAATCCATATTAGTAACTGATTAAGTTAATGGTTGCTCCATGAGCAGAAGTTTGATTATATTGTATTGTGATTGACTAAGTTAATCGTTGCCCCATGAGTGGAAGATTGTTATATTGTGAATTGATTGAATGATTTGGTAAGGAAGGGAAAGGGTACTATTTGCACAAAAACAATTATAGAATTTCTTTTTGTGTTTGGCCAAGTATTGGAAATGTAGGGCATTCCCACCAACTGAGGAATGACCGAACAGTATGTGGTATATGACAGTGATGGAATACTATTGTGTTATAAGAAATGATGAGCAGGATGGTTTCAGAAAAAAAAACTAGCATGACTCACATGAACTTACAGAAAGTGAAGTGAGCAGAACTAGCAAAATAAAAAATAATATTTAAGGATGATCAATTATAAGACTTAGCTCCCCTGATCAAGACAATGATCCAAGACAATTCCAAAGGACACATGGTGAAAATTTTTTTCACCTGCAGAGAGATTTAATTGGTAAGCTCTAAATGCAGATTTATGCATACTTTGCATTCTATATTTTCTTTTAAAATTTTTTTATCTCTGTTTTCATTTGCAATATGGCTAATATGGAAATATGATTTGCATGATTTAACATGCATAATCTATTATAAATTGTCTTCTGAAGGAAAGAGGATGACTGGGAGGCAGGGGTGCAAATTGCAACTTAAAATTTAAAAAATGATTTTTAAAATTCTGACATGAAATTGCAAAATATTTCATGAAATAAACAAAAATATAAAAAAAATAATGAATAGAAATGGAAATGTAGTGGACTGATTATTATAAATGCGTTGACATCAGTCACTGAAAAAATACAAATTCTGTCTGAATAAAAGAGATTAAAAATTCATAACAACTGAAAATGTTTATATTGCACGTAGAAGTCAAGAATGGTGGCTAGCAGTTGCCAAATGAATAAAAGAAGCCATGGGAAGATTGGGGTTATTTTGAGTGATCTTTTCCTCTCCAGAATTTGAAAAAAAATCATAACACTGGTGACCACTGTGTCATTTATTCACAAAATCTAAGTGAAGCATTCCCTTGCTCCTCTAGCATACTTTCTTAGGTAATGAAGTACTTCTTTCTTTATTTTGTAACTTTCATTATTACTCACTAGGGGATACTGTTTTGTCTTCAAAGTCTCATTTCTCCAACATCGTAATTCATTAGATTGGGAGGCTATTTTTCCCTTCTCCCTTTCTCACACAGTGCTAGTCTATCTGCATATCTGTTTCTAGGTGATGATAGACCTCTAGGTCTTCTTTCTTCCTTTGACACTGTCATGACCTAAGGATTCTTGAGAATTATCATCTCCACCTTTACTGTACCCTTAGAATTTATGGACTTTTTAATCCACCTTGTAATTGAACTTAAAAGAAATTTTATCTCCCCAAATTAGAATATAATCTCTTTGAAAACAAGGGTTATCTATCTTTTGACCATTGCGTTCTAGTTTTTTTTTTAATTAGGGACAGTAAATCTAGTCAAAGTACTTAATTTGTCATATGATTTATATTTTAGGAACTTGAGACTTCAAGGTATTTAGAGAAAAGAAATGTAGTATTCCCTGGAATAGTACTTCAGAGGAAGTTAACCAGAGTTAGAGGAATGCAATCCAAGAATGAAATTCTAAAGACACAGAGAGAAACAATTACATTGAGAAAGAAAAATGGTATTTCTTTTTTAAAAAGAAAAATATAAATGCATGCAGAATTCACCAACAAAATTAGAATTTTTTGAAATGAAGAAAAGATGAAATAAGTCAAATAATAGAGAGGCTGAAAAAGGGAACTAAGGACAAAAAATGGAGGATATGAGTAAACTAGTTATATACAAATAAAAAGTAACATAAGTGATGGAAAAGAACTTTGCTTTGGGTAAATGGGATAATGATAACTGGTGACACAAAGAAGATAGAACTTTATTTTTTGGATATTTATTTGTTTTGTTTTGTCTTTTCTCTGCAAAAGATAATAACCTTTGAATTATAAGGAACAATAGAAAAATTACTGACAGGGAGTTGATATACAGTATAAATAAGGAAATATTAAGAGACAACTTTTCATTGTGGTATACAAATGTAATGGAATACTATCATGCTATAAGAAATGGGGAGGAGGCAGTCTTCATATTCACCTGGAGAGCCTTCTATAAACTGATGCTAAGTGAGAAGAGTAGAAGCAGGAAAAAAACCTGTATGCAGTTACAAGCACATTGCATGTGTGACAACCAACCTTGATAAACTGGAGTCTTCTCAGCAATGCAGTTATAAGACAACTCCACAAGTCTCAGGATGGAAGGAGTTATCAACATTCAGAGAAGGAGCTAGAAAGAACAGAGTTTAAATGAAGACTGAAGCAATCTACATGCTATCGTTCTTTTCCATGTTTGGTTTTGTTTCTTTTTTCCCATTGCTCACTCCATTGGTTACAATGCTTCTATACAACCAGACTAATCTCCAATGTGAAAGTATTTGCAGATGCTGTACTTGATTGCATGCTGCCATGGCAGGGGGGTGAGAGAGGGAAGAAAATTTGAAACTCAAGGGATTGTGAAACTGACACTTGTAAACTCAAAGTAAATAAACAAATTATTTTTTAAGAGACAACTTTTCTGATCTTGAGGAATTCAATTCACTTCACCAAAATGAACTAAATCCCCAGATCTTGAAAACCACTTACAAACTCTCAGTCATATTTGAAATATTATGGAAAGTGTGAGAACTACCACCAGGTTAAATAGTAGAAAATTTATTAGCTTTTCACTAAAAATGGCAGGGAGAGAAAATATATCAAGTATAGACCACTATGCTTGATTTCATTTCCTGGGAAAATTTTAGAATGAATCATTAAAGAGATTCTTGAGAACTCTAGAAAAGTAAGATATGACTATAAAGAGTCCACAAATATTCTTCAAATATGGTTATGATATATTTATCTCATTTCTTTTTAGCAGAATTACTAAATTAGCAACTGAGGGAATAATATGTGTCAGTTTTAGGGAAAAATGTATTTATTAAGTTATCTTTCTTAATTACATGGAGAAGATGGAGAGACATGAATTAGATGTTATGATCAGAAGGATTCTGAACTGGTTGGATGCCAACACTCAATTCGTGGTGTGAGTATGTTCATCATTAAATTGGATAAGGGATGACATACCATGTCCATCATATTTATAGATGAGAAATAGCTGGAAGGGATAGCAAACACAGTGGAAGATAGAGTCGGAATCCCAAAGAATATTGATAGAATACATTGACGTGAATTAAATAAGATGAAATTCAAAGGGAATGAATATAAACTTGAATTTGGGTACAAAAGGTAAATTTCTCAAAAAGAAGATACAAGCAGTGATTGCTCTCCAAAAGATCTCAGAGTTTTAGTTGACTACATATAATACATTTAAGCAATATGACATCACCATCAAAAAAGCCAATGTGATAATGGTTTTCATTAAGAAAACATATCTTCCTAATTTTGTAAAAGAAAAAGTGATTTGTCTTTCAGATATCATAGGATCATTGAGCTCACTGGGACGTCTAACCTTTAAAAAAAAGAAAATTGGAGAGTAAATCAGTAGCAGCTGTGGACCTTTCCAGAATTATCAACCCATAAATGTCAAAGGCAAAGTAAAAGGTCGGTGTGGACTTTAGGAACAGGGGTCTGGGGAGTGTGGTCCAGCCTCTGCCCCCAGGGGGAGGAGCAACTGAGGAGTGGCAGCTGTGCAGCCACCTCCATTTAGTTGCTTCAGAGCTCCTGGCCTGCAGATTATAGGGGTACCAAGTGCCTATTCTGAGGGGTAATTGCTCTCACTTTAACCTGCTTGGATCTGGATCACTGTCTTGGGTGGAGGTCCTGGGGTATGTGACCAGGTGCCAGAGACTGTGGAGGCTCCAGAGAGAGCAGCCAACTAATAGCTCTTACAGTTGTTATAATAGCTATATATAGCTATAATGTATAATAGCTGTGAAAACCCCACCAATTGGGTACAAAGCTCTCCTCTCTGGAAGCAGAGTTCTATTGAGCAAAAAGCTCAAAAGTCAAGTAATTGTGTGGCACCATGGGCAAGCAAAAGAAGCAAAGAATTTTGAAAACCAAATGAGAGAAGAAAAGGAAAAATTGGGAAGATAAATGGGAATGATGCAAGAAAATAATGAAAAGAGAGTCAACAACCGGGCTGAAAAAAATAACACCTTAAAAAATAGACTAACTCAAATGGAAAAAGAAGCCCAAAAAGCCAATGAGGAGAAGAATGCCTTAAAAAGCCAAATTTGCCAGATGGAAAAATAATCTTAACTAATGAGAATAATTGCTTTAGAATTATATTGGAGCAAATGGAAGCTAATGACTTTTATGAGAAATCAAGATGCTATGAAACAGATCCAAATAAATAAAAAAGTAGAAGGCAGTGGGAATTATCTCACTGGAAAAACCACTGACCTGGACAATAGATCCAGGAGAGATAATTTAAAAATCACTGGACTACCTGAAAGCCATGATCAGAAAGAGAACCTAGAAATAATCCTTCGAGAAATTCTCAAGGAAGATTGCCCTGTTTTAAAAGCAGAAGGCAAAATAGAGTTTGAAAGAATTTACCAATCACCTCTTCAAAAAAGATCCCCAAAAGAAAACTCCTAGGAATATTATAGCCAGGTTACAGATTTCCCAGATCAAGAAGAAAATACTACAAGCAGCCAAAAAGAAAAAAAAACTGAATATTGTTGAAACACAATCAGGATAACACAGGATTTGGCAGCTTCTATACTGAGTGATTGAAGGGCTTGGAGTATGGTATTCCAGAGGTCAAAGGAACTGGGATTAAAACCAAGAAATTCTAACCCAGCATATTTTCAGGGGAAAATATGATCATTCAATCAAATAGAGCACTTTCAAGCTTTCTTGAGGAAAAAACCAAGAGTTGAGTAGAAAATTTGACATTCAGATACAGAAAGCAAGAGTAGCATGAGAAGGTAAACAGGGAAAAGAAATCATAAGAAACTTATCAAAGTTGAACTATTTACATCACTACATGTAAAATGATAATTGTAACTTATGAAACTTTTCTCAGTATGAGGATAGGTATACATACATATATATGTCTATATAGAAGGGTATATGGGTGTATGAATATATATATATATGTGAGTGGGTGTATATATGTGTGCATGTATACTTAGGCAGAGGGCACAGGATCAGTTGAATAGGAAGGGATGATACTTAAAAGATAAAACTGAGAGATGAGAGAAGAATATAATGAGAAGAGATGGGGAGAGACAGAATGGGGTAAATTATCTCATATTGAAGAGGCAAGGGAAAACTGTTACAATGGAAGAGTAGAACAGGAAGGCAAAAGCAAATGGGTCAACCTTTGTATCATTGAATTTGGCTTAGGGAGGGAATAACAGACACACTTAATAGGGTATCTCACCCTACAGGAGAGTAGGGGATAAGGGGATGAGATGGGGAATGATTGAACGGAGGGCAGGTTGGGGGGAGGGTAGTTAGAAGTACATACTTTTGAAAAGGGACAGGATTAAAGTAGAGAATAATACAAGTGGGGAGGCAGGATAGAGTAGAGGGAAATATAGTCAATCTTTCAAATTATATCTACTATGGAAATGTTTTGTATAGCTACAATGTATAACTTATATTTAATTTCTTATCTTCCCAGTAAGGGTGGGTGAAGAGGGTGGAAGGGAAGGAATCTGGAATTCAAAGTTTCAAATAAAATGTTGAAAAATATACTATTATTAATTATTATTATTATTATTATTATTATTATTATTATTATTATTATTATTATTATTATTTCACATTCAACTGGGAAATAAGATGTTTAGGCACTGGGGTATGGAGATCCATCTTTCCCTACCAGAAAGTTAGAGGGGTTATGGGGTAGGATATAGGAGAGAGCAGATTGGTGGAGAAGGTATATAGTTACATCACTGTTTTGGGGTGGTGGGTAGGGTAAAGATGGGGAAAAATTTGTAATTCATAATATTGTGAAATGAATTATTTAAACTAAAAATGAACATAAAATTAAATTTTAAAATCAAAATATGATTGCAATAATCAAAGCTATTTGATATTTTGTTTGAAGAAAGGAAAGAAAGAAACAGAACTGACTGCACAAGAGTTACAAATGTTGAAATTTTGTTTGATAAACTAGAAATCATAAATAATTTATGAAAAAAGTTCTATCTGATTTTAAAAAATTGCCAATGAGCTTGAAAATCAATCTGACATTAATTCATTTTAAACAAACAGTTAGTATCAGATTCAAAAACTTAATAAAATAGATATTAAATACTATACCATAAAATAATGAGAAAAGAAAATTGTATGCTGTTTTGCATCTATGGTAGGGAATGAATCCTTTACCAATCAATGGATGGGATCAACTAAATAAATATATGGAAGTCATCAAGTAGGGTAAGAAAATTCATAAAATATCTTTCACTAAGGTTTGATATCCAAAATATGAAGAGAAGTATTAGAAATATGTATATCCCAAGATCTGTTGACTATATGTAAGTAGCAAAAGAGTATAAACAACCATTCTCCCTGTAATTGCCAATGTTGTTAGCCATATGAAAGAACTCTCCAAGTTATTAATGATAACATATATACAAGTCAAAATAATATGAATTTTCATTTCACAACATGAAGATTACCAAAGAAGACAAAAGGTAGGCAAAGCCAAAGATGAAGGGGGAGGTAGAAAGAAACACAACACTTTACTTTTAGATCATTACTGGTAGATCTTCTGATTGATAAACTATTCAGGAATGCAATTTGGAATTATGTAATAAAGTTATTAAAACATCCATAATCTTACCTGAGGTGAAATACTAGGCTTATACATCTTGAATATCACTAAGGCACACACACACACACACACACACACACTACTCCACATCCACTAATGTATTAATAGCAGCACTTTTTTATAGCAAAGAAATAGAACAAAAATATGTGTCCATTAGGGAGACCATGGTTAAACAGTGGCATATTGATGTAATGGCATATTGCTGTGTTCTCAGAAATAACGAATCTATTTAATACAGGAAAGTTTGGAAAGACTTATTAAATACAGCAAAGTAAAGTAAATAAAATCTTTTTAAAAAAACATTCAACATACAATGACTACAACAAGGTAAGCTGAAAGAATAGCAATCACAAAAGAAACAAAAGTGAATGTTACAAAATTAAAAACAAAACAAGCTTTGCCTCAAAGATGAGATATAGGAATATACAAGAAGATGTATCCCTTCACCAGACCCCCACATCTTCATTTGAAACCTTAAGGAATATGTGTTTTGAACAATGCAAATAATAATTATTTTTACATACTGGGCATTATTATTGTTTTTTTTTCTCTTCTTGCTTTTAGAAAACAATGTTAAATGGGATTAATGCTTCATTGGAGAGAGCAGAGCAACAGACAGAGGTGGAAATGTAAATGATTCAAGAGCAAAGGATATCAATAAAATATTTTTAGAAAAATAAAACAAGGCTATAGAGGGAGACAGGATAGAGAGGGAAAATAAACATCTTTTTCCTCATGGCAGAAAATGGAAATTCACAGGTTGTAAGAGGAAAAGAGTCATGAAAAGAGAAAAGAAATGCAGAATCAGTGTAAAAGAGGTTCTCCAGAGGATAAAATTGCACTGATATAGAGGTGTAATAGGACTGTTATAAGTACAATTGCTGTGCAGAGAATAAAAGCCAACCGAGACCTGGGTTCAAGTTAATTTAGGTGTGGATTTATTGATCAAGTATGACTGCCTGAGTGAAATCACTCAAATGAGGAGCTAGCGAAAGCCATTATGTTACAGAAGGTAAGAAAGCTGATTGGTTAGCAATTTTGGGAATATGGTGCAAGGTTATGAAAACATAAGAGTCCCTCCTATAATAGGGTGGAGGGCATAGGGCAGAGGGCCATAGTCAGCACTTTCCAGAGCAGAGTACAGGGCCTTGGGGAAAGGGGAACTGGAAAGTCCCAGAAGAGGCCAGGGCCATGTTCTGGGCAGATACTGTGGGGACCCTGCTTGGTCAGTGGAACAGGACAGAGTGGTCTCTAGTCCTGCACCATAACCCGAGGCTGATCCTTGTACAGTACACCATAAGGGAAAATATATGGAATGCTAATTTGAAGAAGTAGGGGGCCTTGGGTGACATGCCCAGACTTGCCTTAAGCAGTTTCAAGCTATTGCAGAATATAAAATAGGGACAAAAGCAAGAATAAAAAGGGGTCCAATGGTGGAATACAGGTGGGCCGTGGTAGGCAGGTGACCTCAGGTGGTGGGCAGGTTACCTGAGATTTGAATTAGGGCACAACACAATAGGGAAAAATATCACCTAGTACTTGCAGTGAACATATATATAATCATTGTAATGTATGTTGATGATTTTATACGTAGAGGAAAATTCAGAATTTGGGCTTCAAGGACTCATATGTGCGTGTAATTCAGGGAGAGGTGAGGAGGAAACACTTCCATGCTAATCTCCTATATTCAGAGAAGAAGTTGGATACCTATAAGTGAGGTCTTACCTCATACATTATCAATAGTTTGTAGATTCAGTACATATTTTGATAAATCTAACTATCTTTTATGTTATATCATTACAATAGACAGGCATTACTGAAGATAACTTCCAGTAGCAGCATGATTCCTTTCACCGGTTGTGCATGTCCTTGATAATTAAGATACTTTCCTTGTGCTGGTAATTATTGGTAATTATGTCTATTTAACCCTACTGTGAAGATAACCTTATAATCTTTTTTTACATTGAATTTTTCTGATTCAATGATATAACATTGCCAAGAGAAAAAGAAATAGTGTTAAAAAGATGGACCTTGTGGAGAAAACAACTTGGGATGATTGAATGCCCTTAGTAATTTTCAAAATCTGGCCTGATCACCTCCTATTAAAATCCTTCTTTCAAATCATTATATGGTTGTAGTTCCTGTGCTATATCTATCTTTATCCTAATCTCTCAATGCATTTATTCATTATGCACACATGCACACAGCTACATACAAACATATATGCACATGAGTGAGCAAATGTACATAGGCATATATTGCACAGATATATCCCCATGGAATCTTTAATTTACTTCATTCTTCCAACCTGTGTCACTTCGTAACATATTTTTATACATAGATTGTGTTTAATTAAAAAAATTATTATAGAGTTAACACACATTATGCATATGCATATTATGTGCATCACTCTCACTTTTTTGTTAATCACAATTACAGCAGTAAGTACCTGCTGTAAGCTACATGACCTGCATTAGATAAATTCTTTCAAACTTATTGACAATATAAACTCATTATTCTTTTATTCCCCTAATTCTTTCTTTTGGTATATAAAATTCAAAGCTAGAAAGGGTAATAAAAACCATCTTTTTTAATACTTCATTCTACAGCCCAGAAATCTCAATGGGAAAAATTGTCTACTAAAGTCATACATTCAAGCAGAGATTCTTAAACATGGTATTTCTAGCTTAAATTGAAGGCCAATATAGCTTACCTACTATAAGTACTAGTCAGTAGACATCTTTATAGTACATTCATTTGGTTCCCAAAAGATGCTTTGACGCAAAAACCTTGAGAAATAAATAGCATTTAAAAGATCAAGAAAACTAGTGGAAGTATTTTGAAATAACTGATTGTAGTGTTGCACAAATGAGCTTAACACCTTTGTGCTTTAGGTAGATATAAGGGCAATTCCTTCTGCACCACTATGGTAAGCCACCATGAGCAGGCAGCCACCAGAGGACCTAAGGAGGAGGGAACTCACTTGGATTGGAAAAAATGCTATACATTAAAGTTTTCATGACAATAAGTATTGATATAGTGGCAATTAGTGGCTAGCTCCACTTAACAACCTGTGTTTAATTGGGTGACAAAATCTCATGAAAAAAACCCTAAAAGAAGGGAGAAATTGTAATTAAGGTTCTAATTTCTAATGTTCTAATTATCATGAAATGATTATTAATGTTCGAACTTCTTTTAACAGCCATTCCCTGTGACCCTTTCTTACAGACAGAGACTCAATGGTATTTTTGATCCTTTATGAATATTAAATGAAAATAAAGGAATTGTAAAGAATAAAGACTTGGAAATTTTTTCACAGGGATCATGGTTAGATGACATGGACAAACCAGTGGGCCTGAATTCAAAAATACCTGAGTTCAAATATGATTTTAGATACTTACTATCTGCGCAACAATGAGAAAGTCATTTAACCTCTTTCTGCCTCAGTTTTGTCATCTTTAAAATTGGTATTATAATTGAACCTAGTTCTCTGGGTGGTTGTGAGGATTAAATGAGATAAGATTTGTTAAGTGCTTATCACAGTGCCTGATAAATAGTAGTCACTTAATACATTCTTATTTTCTTACTTTCTTCTGTAACCTTAATAGAAGTATTACAAGAATAACTAGGTATAATGTGAACATTGTGAACCAGAATTTCCCTAAATCCCAAATCTTTTTCAAATTAAATTCTGATGATGAATCACCATTCCTCTTTGACCTTTTACTATACATGCAAGTAAATCCATGGAAATCAAATTGAATTACGGTCAGTTCTACTATAGTGACATACATTCTTAAAAATCATCGTGCTATGATTACAAATGTATAACCTATATAAGATTGTTTGTCATCTTGGGAAGGTGGCAAGGAGAAAAATTTGGAACTCAAAATCTTATAGAAATGAATGTTGAAAATTGTTTTTACATGTATTTATAAAAATACTATTTCCAAAGAATCACCAAGATATGCAAACTTATACAATATCAATCAGTGAGTTTATGAGTTTGTTTTCTTGTTTGTTTAAATGTTATTTTTTTCTCAAGGTTGCTGAATCAAGGTTCAGGGTTTAACATTCAAAAACATCTTCAATGGCAAAAAAGGAAAGGTAGGAACCTAATAAAAAGGTAGAAAATGTTACATATTTTGAATGCTTAAGGAATACATAAATACACAATACCTCAGGTTGCTGCTTACTCTGATCTATGGTGGAGTAGTCTATAGCCTCGAGAAATGTGGCCGGGTGCAGTGTTTGTGTGTGTATGTGTGTGAGTGTGTGTGCACGTGCATGCACAGACCAGACCTCCTCAACCTACAGTTCTTACTGCACTAGAAAATATGACATAAATAGGCCATTTATCTTGATAAATATATGAAGTTTGCTTGTAAAAATGGTCTTCTGAACTAGGTCCCACATGAAACTACATTGTCAGAACGTGAGAGGTCTGATAACACTCTGGAAGCAAACTTGTTTCCAAGTATACAGTGAAAACAAAAACAAAACGTACTACCGTGGTATGTGTTCATTCTGACACTGTGACCTGGTTTCGGCATTTTCAATGTTTATCAAGGACAAAATCACCAAAAAGCAAATGCAAAAATCATTCCATACTTAAACTGGTTTTTTTTTATATTTTTTATTTGTTTTCTTGTTTACATCACTCATTTTCATTATATTTTTGAATTGCAAATTTTCTTCCCATCTTGTCCCTGGACCAACCCTAAAACAGCAGTCCCACTGTAAAGTCCCTCCCCTGCTCTGCTCTCTTACTTTCTGGTAGGGCAGTGTAATGGTTATTAATTTGTTTGATCAGATGGTAAGTAGATGCTAGTAACCTAGTGTTAAGTATAGAACTCTATCCATTGGTGAAACGGTGTGAATTTCCAGAATTCTGTCCATTGGTGAAAAGGTGTGAATTCCCCTGTGCCTTGGAAGAATGCTATTGGCTGAGACACTCCCCTGAACCATGTTGACTTGGGAAAAGGCCAGTGTTTATAAGCAGGAGAATTACAGAGACA